>CM042012.1:141527196-141599696 GCA_023525715.1 Cichorium intybus
ATATATATATATATATATATATATATATATATATATATATATATATATATATATATATATATATATATATATATATATATATATATACACACACACACACACATATATATATATATAAGACTAGGATCAAATGTATCTTGATAAATATTGTGTTACCTTGTAACTATATATGGACCGATCATTTTAAATCCGGACAGGGGTATAGTAGTAATTAACATATAAATCATTTAATTTTAAATAAATAAACTCCTACTAATCCGGTAACCGTTCCTATAATTACGAAAACTAACTTTTTCCTGAATTCTGATTGGTCCACACATTTACACAATAATTACCTGTTTTAAAATAATGTATATATATATATATATATATATATATATATATATATATATATATATATATATATATATATACACACACACACACACACACACAAACACACATGGTTGGGATCTTTTGAGAACTTTTTTTTCATGAGATCTTGAGAATTCATTGTAGACCATTAGATCATTATTTCTCATACATGGGATACATGGCAAAATGTTTATGCTTTGTAATGTGAATTGATGTGCAAGATCTATTACTTAAATTATGTTTATGGGTTTTTACCAATAGGTCATGTATTAAATCCTTCTAGTTGGAAAGGAAATGTTTGAAGCATCTAGCCTTAAAATGCTTCAAAATGATTGGTATATGATGTAATGAATAATGAAATTGCTCACCTGGGCCATGATATTTCCATAACAAGGCTTAGAGGAATCTATCAGAGCTTACTCCCATCACGAGGTAGATGTCCTAATGTATTATGATACTAAGGTGGACTGTTCAAGTTCTTTCCATCTTGGTATAAACTTGGGGTATCACTAAGACGTGATTATCGCCCTAAGTATAAAAATATGAAGTTATGTTTCATTAGCAGTCATTGTTAAGCTTATGTAAAGGAGTCATTTGTATATGATGATAATTATATAACTCTAATGGATTAGGAATATGAAAGTAGGATGTTGTGTTTATGGTATGTTTCAAAGACTTTTATCAAATAATGTAAATGTGTTATGGATGCTTTGTGTCAAAACCATGTAACTCACGATGCTTTTTAGTCTTACATTATTGTTTTATTCCATGTGTTTCAGGTTCTAGTTCTAAAGCATAAATGCTTATGGTGAAAGACTTGAAGTGATGAGAAAGTCATAGTTGGAGTGTGATGTTTTATTTAATGGTTGTAATTTTATCTTGCTAGTTATGGTTTGTGGATACTATGTTTGGTAACACTCGTAGTTTATGTTTCGAAAAATAATGGTTTTTGTTTAATCACATTTTGGATGGTTGGGTTAACCCTCCTTATGATGTAAAATGCAGCCATAAAATCTTTTGTTAAATAGGGGCGTTACATTAATAACCACTTATCATCCTCTTCTCATTCACACATTCATGTTCATGTATAGATATACTTATAAGTGATTTGTTTAGTTCCTTGCACACACTTACATATGTTGCGAATTTGTTTATAACATTTTCCATCACTAAGAATGGTTTAAACAAGAAATTTTAGGCAACATAACATCATGAATGATGGTGATGGGGATGAGAGTCTAGTAGGCTTTTGTGGGGCACTATTTATGCTTTTAACCCAACATATACAAGGCAGCGAAATTATACATTATTGCTTTAACCCTAATGATCTTTTAAAGCATAATAGGAGAGGCTTTTGGCAGAAAGATCGTGAGATAGAATGGTCCTAGTCAAATCTATATGGTGTACAATACACATGTAGACTCTTGGATTTAGCTGTCGACTTGCATGAAACATGAATGGTTACACAAAAATGGAAAATCACACATCTCGCAGTCATGCAAATAGGAGTGAAATGAAAGGTACGTAGCTTACTAGGAACTTATGAATGGAGGTTTTATGTAAGGTTCTTTCTTCATTGATTCCAGCCACACATTCTTTTCTTTCTTAAAGCCAAGCAGTGATGAAGCTCTCTTTCGCTTTTTTGTATTACAGGACTTTCCCCCAACGTACCCTAGATCGTGTGCGTATATATGTATATCTATGTGGGAAGGGGTTGGAGTGGAGATGATTATGACCTCCTAGTTATTATCGGGCATGAAAACAGTCGTGGGCTCGTGGCTATCAGATCAAAGCATGAAATCATGTTTAAAGCCTTATATTTGCACCTTGGTTCTCGAAGTTTGACTACTTGTCAATATTTTCGCATTCCAGATTTTTGTAAAAATTTTAGATTTTACCAACTAACCCCTGAAGCTTTAGCTTTTGACAAGATTTCCCAAAACCCGATTTCACCTTAATTTCTTGGTACTTTCTGTTTGGCACATTACCCTCCTCAGTTTGGTAATTTTCACATTTATCCCATTTTAAATAATTAAATTTTATTTTAGTTTTTTTATGATGCATCCAAATATTAATTAAACCTTTTTAATTAGTTAAAATATTAATCAATCTCTTATATTGATAACTAAATATTAATTAAATATTATTTGCACCTTTAAAATATTTATTCAAATAATCAACTCTTATAATAAAATTTAATTATCATATTTAAGGATTTTAAATATTCACAAATAATCAATTACACCCCCTACAAATCCTTAAACGAGGAGCCCAAATTCGCGGGTGTAACACTAACGTTACTATTTTGACATGTTGCATATGAGATTTGGAGGGTTAGATGAGATGAAGTTGGATATTCTAGAAGGCCACGTATTATGTAATGATTTTCTTCAACTTATGTTATGATATTGTATTGTACACCTAAGTATACTAAATTTTCCAAACTTGGATTGATTTGATAAAACTTATATGAGCAAATTTCAAAAATGAGTAAATGTTTTCAAAGAAATTATTAACTAACTCGAGCCAATACGCTTATACGAGGGATGTTTCAATTTTTCCGCAAATCAACTATTTAAGTTAGGTTGTATAGCATATAATTTCTGATGAAGTTAAAGATGTGGAATTTATTTACAAGGATGCTAATTTATGATTATGGTAAATTTAACCCTTAAGTTGTTGTCTATGTCCATAGGTAACTTAACTATGATTATTTCTTTCCCTATGCATGTGGCTAAAATCCAATTTCCATATAATGTATCCAACCATAATACAATACGGAGTTGAAACGATTTGCTTACTACTGTCTAAGGTTCAAGCTTTCTTCTTTTTTTACTACGGTACTTCATAGGCATCCATTATTTCAACAAGGCAAAATGACGCTGTAGCCCTATAACGTTTTCGAAGTTGGTTTAAAATGTCCCTAAGGTTTTTTTTCTGCTTTTGAGGGGCGTAAAGTTCGTAATGACCTGTTCATTTGGTCACTTTTAACTTGAGCTACCGGTGACATCTAATGTGTAAATATACGTGACATGATTTACACAAGAAATTACTGTTTTGCCCCTACGCTCAACATAACCCTTCATCGAAAGAAGCTTTCATCCTCTTCTTCAATTCATACGTGTAAAAACAACAATCAAAACATAATAATCAAAGCATTCAAAAAACAAATTTTAGTGCAAAAAGTACAAGTGATTCTGCGTTTCTTACATCATGGGCCGAGGAAGACAACCTCACTTTCTCTTCCGCTCGCCGGAGAAGATAGGCGATGATTTGATCAACAGGTCCGAACGACAAATACTTGCTCACAGGGAATTCGACGTTCCTTAATCCGAAAGTCATCGCATCCTCCATTCCATACAACGAAGCAAACTCAAGCTTACGGCTGTCTTTTCCGATCCCAAATTCACGAGCCTTTCATGCAGCTAATTTTGCTGTTATTTTACATCAATTTCGTTAAGAATCTGGTGCATTTTTGTGATTTCGCAAATGGGAATGAGCCCGCCAGGACAATTTGAAATCTCATCAAATTTGAAAGAAGATTACAGTGAACATCTATCGATTATAACACCATTTCATAGATAAACTGATGATCTGATTATAACGACATTAGAATGTTATGATATGATTTGACAGTATACGATATTTGAAATATAGAAAGAAGTTCGTATTGCAAACCCTAAGATATCTGATCTATCGCGATAAAGGCCAAACAGGAATTTGCCGCAGCGACAAATTCCATTGATAAGTTCTCATTCGCCACAAATTCATCCTCGATGTTACTGCTCCCGTTGAAGTAACCTGCAATGGATAGACATTCAAGTAGGCGAGACCACTCCGACCATGGATGAGACGGTGAGACTTGGTAGTCGTTGGCGGGAGTACGAGAGATATGGAGGGGATAGTTGGGAGCAGTGGATACCGTCACAAGCGGGCAGGCAAGAGAATGGCGGCGAGCCATGGTGAATATAGAGAAAGTGAATCGCTGATGAAGGATAGATATCATATTTAAGTGAAAGAGCAGTCTCAACGATGCCCTAACCATTTGCTCGGAGGACTGGGAATAGCCGGCGACGATGCCCTAAACCAATTTACCTACTCTAGGACGTTACCGGTGGCTGTTCATTCTGGATAACAAAAACCATTCGATCGGATGAGTAAGAACGTTTTGGTGGAGTAAATATGGCTGACAAGGATGACAATTGGGATAATAAGGACACGTAAGCATGGGAACCGGCTTTAACAGGTTGTGTTCCTTTTTTAGACAGGTTAAACAAAAGTTCCCTCCCTTAGAAAGCCACAAAATTACTTTAGGGACCTTTTAAACCAGAAGGTGAAAGTTCGATGGGCTACAGTGTCATTTTGCCTTTCAACAAAGGTTACGACTAATTACCTGGAGAACAAAGGAAATGTACATGAGGGTTAAGTGGCAGAGGTGTAGAGGCCAGAGGAGGCCTGAGAGTGCGGTTGAAGTCGGAGATGGGCAAAGAGCAGAAGTGGCCTGCGTCTGTTAGGAAGCTTTAACAACCAAAAACATGTAATTTTTGTGTTTTTTAGGTTTTATCTTCTTTTTTTCGATTTTCTTCCCACCTTCCATGTTGTTAATCTTATCTTTAACAAATTGTAGAAATCAAAAACTTTAAATATATATCATGATAACTGATATTATCTACATAAAGGTTTATTTATTTTTGTCAGCCACGCACATTAATTTGGTTTTCCTTTTTTCACAATTTTTTTAGATCCAATTAGGGGTGAGCATGGTGCGGTTTGGTGCGGTTTTTGGTTAAAACCGAACCGCAAACCGCATTATGCGGTTTTTGAAAACCTAAACCGCAATTTGCGGTTTCTAATGCGGTACGGTTTTGCGGTTTTTCCATGCGGTGCGGTTAATTTGGTGTGGTTTCAGTTATTAACCGCATAATATAGTGGTGTGTGTTTTTTCCTATGGTGCGGTTGTAAAACCTAGGGGTGAGCAAAACCGAATCGCAACAAAAAATAACCGAAAAAACTGCAAAAACCGAAACCGAAGCGAAAACCGATGGTGTGGTTGATACTTTTACAAAAACCGCAAAATTGCGGTGCGGTGCGGTTTTTACTTTTGGAAAAACCGCAAATAACCGAACCGCACCGATTACCATGTATTAAATAATTACATAATATATGTATTATTTACTTATTATTAAGTTTAATATGACATTATAGATTAAATAAAAGAGTGAGTTTGAACGACAATTTCATTTTGTATTTTGATAGTGGCAATTACATTTGTCATTTTCACCGATCGTAAGTTATAAACTTTAGTTGTTTCATTATTTAGTATACTAAGTACAAAGAAACAAATGAGTTCTATTTTGTATTTTGATAGCGGAAATATACTAAATATAGAGTCAAAATACTAAAAAATTAATAAAAAAATGCGTCGATTTTGAACTTCTGCGGTTTTACAACCGCACCATAGGAAAAAAAAACGCACACCATTATATTATACGGTTAATAATCGAAACTGCACCAAATAAAACCGCACTGCATGTAAAAACCGCAAAACCGCACCACATTAGAAACCGCAAATTGCGGTTTTAGGTTTTCAAAAACCGCATAATGCGGTTTGCGGTTCGGTTTTGACCAAAAACCGCACCAAACCGCACCATGCTCACCCCTAGTAAAACCGCAGAAGTTCAAAATCGACACATTTTTTATAAATTTTTAGTATTTTGTGAAACACCCTCGCTTAAGGCTTTTTTCATAAAACCATCATTTTAACTCATGGTTTATCCTCATTATTCAAAAATCGTCCTTAAGTGAAAACTTTAATTTCAACATCTTCAAAATAAGTCATTTTCGTTTAAAACACATGAGATTTATTGAGAAATAATTCAGGGTTTAAGTTGCAGAAAAACTATTCGGTCCCACTTTAAATAACACGTCTTGGTTTACAAAAGAGCGAGGTTATTACAATCCAAATATCATTACACAGCTTAAACGAAACCACACAATTTGTGGCATTCTAAACATCCAGCTCTTCTAAAGTCATCTAAACTCTTCAACCTGGGTACACATCAAAATGAGTTAGGCAATGGAATGCCTAGTGAGCTTACCTGAGGTTGACCCATTCAAAGTGAGCAATGTAACCACCACACTCGGGACAAACCCCTAAAAATAGTTTTGTCACACACTTTAATTTGTAAAGTTCATCATCTCAAAAGTTGTAATAAACATCAGTACGTCATAAAGATTTGATATAAATGGATAGTTATGAAATGCAATGCAATGCATGTTGCAACTATCTCAACCCATGTCCATCTCATAAAATTTCATCTGACCCTCAATGGCAGCTACCCAAGTTTACTAGTAACACGCACAAAGCATACTACTTGATCCCCATGTAGGTTGAACTAAGACTAATGGCCATCACACTAGCCTTATGAGAGGTAGCAACTCCCTCATGTGGTTCCCTATTGTCGGGAACAACGTCTCCTCACCCTCTTTAATTTGGAGAATGGCAAAACTCATAGCATCTCCTCACCCTCTTTAATTGATAAAAGGGTAAAACTCATAACGTCTCCTCGTCCTTTTTATTTGAGGAAAAGACAAAACTCGGTCTCAAGGGCTCACACGGTCAATCCCATCCTATATGAAATGCAATGCATAATAGGATGCTCAAAACGTCTTTCAAAAAAACAACATCATAGTATTTATTTGAAAACATCTTTAAAAAAACTCATTTCATGCAATGCACACATAGTAATCTTATAACAATTAGCACATAAAAGCATGCATGAAAATAGTTGACAACACACACAAAAGATAATAGTAGGGATGTGTACTCCCGATAAACTCACCCAAGGTCAACTGACGAGTCAACACTAACTCCACACAAGGTTTGATGCATTTGGAGGCGCTCCTAGACATCAACTCTTCCAGCAAAATCCTCTTAGTTGAGTGATAACTCAAGTCCTTAGTCTCACCTCCAAGTCATTACAATATACTTCCCTCCTACAAGACAAGAATGGAAGGTGTCATACTCGTTTCATCAAAAAGTCACACTATAATTACTTCTTTTGAACTAAGAAGGAACTATCATCCAGCATCCCAAATTGAAGTCCTTAGCTTCCTAATATAAGGAAAATCTTAGTTAAAACATCCCCAAAGATTGGCATTAAAACAAGGACCCAAAGCCTAAACCATAAAGTTCAAAACATAAAAAGTAGCAAATCTGGCCAGACCCAGCTACACGGGTCGTGTAGCACCCAAGGCAAAACTGGACAGAAACCCCAGAAACTCTACACAGGTCGTGTTCAGCAGCACGGGTCGTGTATCAGGTGTTGTAGCTTCATTTTTGGTCCTTTTCACCCCCTTTTGACCCAATTCAAGTTCCAATTCAACCCAAGACTAATTATACATGAAAATACACATCTAAGAACTCATTTCCAATTATTCAACTCCCAATCCAAGTGTTCATGACTTAAACCAATGTAAATCATAATTCAAGTTCTTATATCTTAACAAGTGGTTAATGAACTATGTTCCAAGTCAATCATTACACTTAACACCATCAAGTACTCCATTAAGCTCTTAACAAAGGTCATCCCTTAAGGGAGTCATTCCAACACAAACTCCAAAGAAGATAGCCTCGTGGAATCTCCAATTCCAATCATTGGTCCAAATGGTTAAACTCATGGAGTACCCAATTCCAATCCATCAATTGATGATTACAAGTGGAGATTCCTTCTTCCATTCCATGGAATCATTATAAATGATCCTTACTCCACTATTACTTCCATATTGATGCAATAACTCATTCATCCATTAAACCAAAAGACCCATTCATCATATACATGGATAAAACCCATTTCAACACCCAATTCCCATATTCTAGTGATTCAAGGTTTAAGATTACACATCAAGGGTTGGAATCCTTAGGGAATCATTAGAAATGAATCTCCTCATCCAAAACCACCATATTCATCCATCAATTTCTAGATTCCTCAACTAATCATCAAATCCCCAATTTCTAGGGTTCATAACACCCATTTGAATCTAACTATTGGTTTTAGATCATTCATGGATTGAATGTAGACTCCAACAACTTAGGAACATCAAACAAAAATTAGGAATCATATGAAAGACCTCCTCCCATCATAAATTTCGGATTGGGTCCAAACCCCAAACTCTAACTCGAAAATCTAAAGCTAGAAGTGAGAGTTTATACCTTAGTTTGTTAGGAAACTTCAAGGGCTTGCAAGGATCATCAAAACCAAGCTCAAATCTCTCAAGAACTCAAGGAATCGCCATTACCCTCTCCTCCTCTCTCTAAAATCACGATTTGGCTGAGATGGGGGAAACCCCTCACTAAAAACTTGGTATCTTTCACAATTGGCAATAATAGTCCCTATAGTTTGATCTTTCTTCACCTAACACCCAAAAGTCAATTATTCTCATTAGAAGTCTTCATATTCATACTTATGCCCCAAATATAATTGTTTATTTCACTTGAGTCATTGTCTAGGTCAACACTAACCCTTAGTTTTCCCAAATTGACACAAATGGTCTCTTACACTAAAATTCTTCATTATTTGGTCATTAATACAACCCTAAGGAATTATTTAACTTACTCTAAATTCTAGATCAATTTCTTCATAATATTTTCTAATCCATCTAGATTCTTGACTAGTCAAAGCTCAATGGTTAAGTTTGGCCAAATTGACACTTTTAGTCCTTATGACAAAATTTCTCACATTTGGTTTATGAATAGATTTTAAAACTATATTTGAATCATTTATTCACAATATAAAAATATAACAAGTATTAAATTTATTCATTTATTTGATTTATTTATTTACAAAGTAAATTTTATTTTGCTGGTTTAAGCCCAAAACACGGATGTTACATTTTGACTATATATTTAGTATATTGCCGCTATCAAAATACAAAATAGAACTCATTTGTTTCTTTGTACTTAGTATAGTAAATCATGAAACAACTAAAATTTATAACTTACGATTGGTGAAAATGACAAATGGAATTGCCACTATCAAAATACAAAATGAAATTGTCGTTCAAACTCACTCTTTTATTTAATCTATAATGTCATATTTAAACTTAATAATAAGTAAATAATATATATTATATAATTATTTAATACATGGTAATCGATGCGGTTCGGTTATTTGTGGTTTTCCAAAAGTAAAAACCGCACCGCACCCATCAGTTTTCGCTTCGGTTTCAGTTTTTCAGTTTCGATTTTTGAGGTTTTTGAGGTTATTTTTTGTTGCGGTTCGGTTTTTGCTCACCCCTAGATCCAATTAATATATTAATGATCTATAGAGAATATTGGATTTTTTTTGTTACTCCGTTATTCATTTAAAAATTCTAAGGGTGTCCATCTAAAAGTTATAGTATAAACTATAAAAAGAAACTCAAGACGAAGTATTTCTGTGGACACCCACGAGACTAAGGTGGGTTCGTCCTTGCTAACTGGTATACTCCACGTTTTTTAGACGTGGATTTGAGTCCACATCAGCATCAAAACCATCCCACACCATTGTGGGTGTGCTCCATGCTGCAACAACGAGAGGAAGAAGGAGAAGAGAAGAGAGGAAGAAGCAAAAGAGGAGAGAAATAGAGAGGAAGCAGCGTTGCTGCCCGTTGCTCCAGCCACGTGCTCCACGCCATCTCGGGGTGGTGTTCCACGGCACAGCCGTGGTATACATACCGGATAGTCTAACATCCGCTTGTCATGGGTATGCACATACTTAAATAGTACGTTGGATTGTAATTATCATGAATATAGTTTTATAGGGTAGGCAAATCTTGCAAGTCCTTGACGCCTTAACACGTATTTGTTGCATGATGTAAGAAATGATGTATTGTTACATGCATGGGAACCTAAGTTGGACCATGCGGGACTTGGAAGCTAGTGGTAGTTGGACCATAGTATTTTCACATGCAAGTTTAATAAAACTACCGTTATATTTTCTATTTGGCATAAGTATTTATATAATTATTATTATTTGAAAAGAAGTCAGTGCTCATTATGAGTTGAAAAAGGAATGTAAGAGTTCAGTACTTCCCAGTTAGCTGTGATGGAGTACTAGAAATATCTGCCGGTTTTTTTTAATATAAATATATAGAACGGTATATAAATAAATATTGGAAGTGGTTGAGTGGAAGATGACTATTAAAACTTTAAAAGCAAAAGTAAAAGGAGGGAGAGGACAAGAGTCATCAATTTGGGCTTGGGTCATACCGTGTGGACCACTAAAACACGGCCGTTAGCTCTCACCTCACGTGCCCCAATTGAAACATAATTAACAAAGTCTGTTGTTCTTAATTCATTAATTAAATTAAGTTATTAATATCTTCTTCATCGAAGACTAATGATTTTTTTTTTTTTTTTTTTTTTTTTTTTTTTTTGGTAACCGAGGACCCCACCCGACCCATCCTTTGGATGACCCTGATGAAGCAACCTCGGGGCCCACACACACCTGGCAGCAGGGTGGTCCGGGTCAATCACCTACGGGGGGTAGAGAGGTTGTAACGACCCGGCTTTCCAAAGCCTGTCTTTTACAAGATAATATCACCAGGGATCGTCCCATGATCCAAGCCGAGCGTTACCTATACCTGCAAAAAAAAAACCACATAAATAAAGGGGTAAGCTATAAAGCTTAGTGAGTAATCGAATCACAGTATGGCCTAAATAGCCACACTCATTTCACAGATTCATTTTACTTGACCGTCCTACGATCATACTGTGAAACTACCGTATTACCCGACGGAACTCACCTTTCTCGTACACTCTTACTACACTTTCTTCTACTATATGGTAACATATAATATTACTCTTTTACTATTTTCTTTTACTGTCTGGTAACTTATGACGTTACCGTACTGTCTGCACTTTCTTCTTTTACTTGGTAACTTATAATGTTACCATACTGTTTGTCTTTCTATACTTCCTTTTACTGTCTTATAGCATTATCATACTGTCTAACGTTACTCACTTACGGTATCGTATACCGTACTGTATTTTACTATTAAGCCGCCTATTTTTATTATACGGCTACTCATTCGTTACTATTATGTTATAAATATTTGCCGGTTCCGCACCGGGTTATCTGGCGATACTATTCCTCTTAACCAAATTAATTATTTGGTACTATCTGTACGATCTTGTTTTATGGGATATCCATATCCCCTTTATTTTATTAAATTAGTACTGGTGCAACATATGGAGCTGGCACACAGTATCTACACATTATCTTTATACTTACGTCGTATGTCATTCTTTCGCATGGGCACTACATTATTGGTTCATTACTCTACTTAGCATTACCTCGTGACACACTATTTTTCCTGGACCAGACTCGTCAAATGAGCCTGTAGCATATCTACCTTCCTCGCATAAATCATAACTGTACTATAATGTATTTCTATCAATAATCGCTTTCTACTACAGTTAACACGTACAAACTACTAGGGAGATACGGTAGCGATTACTCACCTGAGTTTGGTGCTTTCCCGGAGTCCTGGCACGGTTCTCGTTCCGGACTTCTGACAGCTCCTGAGCACCTCGACGCTAGCTACCGCTGACTTCTTACTTCTTACTATCATCTCTCAACGTATACTCCTTACCAGAACACTCTCTTATATCGTATATGTGTTTCGTGTGTGTTCTGCCTCAAAAATGAGGCTTGTGCCTCGTATTTATAGCCTCTGATGGCCCTTCGCGTCGCGACCACCATGACCGTCGCGTCGCGATGACTCATCCTCCATTATTGCCTGATTGTACGACTGATTGCGCGATTTACGGAGGTGCTGACACCCGTCGCGTCGCGACTACCTTGCCCGTCGCGTCGCGACGTGCCGACACTAAAAGTGTCCGTTTTTTCTGCTTTTTGCTCCGTTTTGACTCCTAGGCTTTGATCGTTATATTTTTCTTATCTTATAATGACCTTAACATCGTTATTTGGCCACACCAAAGGCCAAAACGCTCTTACTTTTGATCTACAGTCCCTCCCGGGACACGGTTGTCACAATCCTTCCCCCTTACAGGATTTCGTCCCCGAAATCTCAGTAATCTTTCAAACTAACTCTTATGTATCTGTGTTCACATTCTTCTACATACTTGGGTATTATTACCATACTCCATTTATCATTACTTGTTTTCTCTTTCGTTATTGTGACTTTATACTTTCGGGTACAAAGGTTCCCGTACATCTTACTCATTTTATAACATAATTTTAGGTTTGTTCTATTTTCTACTTGTTCCTACCAGCTTACCATGATTCCTTCGTGATTTCATCAGTATCAATACATATCATGTGATTATGATAATACGGGCCCTTATTATCATAATCACTTATACGCACTGATGCTAATGTTACACTAGCTTTCCTGGCTAGCTGGTTCTTTTACTCATATACCGCGTGGTATAACATACTTGTACTTTTTCTCTTTCTATACCAAAATTTACCAATCCCGTATTAATTTTCTCATATAATTACTGTTGTGGCTTTTACTACTACATAACTACTTTCATACTTTCCAACTGAAAAATATCATTATATTTTGTTACAGTTGGGTCTTTTGTTAAAACTTGTCTTTTTACTCTTTCTAGTCATATAATGACTCTTTTATACTTTAAAATAATTTTTACATATTCTAGTCGTAAAAATGACTCGTTTTAGAAAAATCTCTTTTTCACTTCTTGATCATAAAACGATTCTTTTGTTAAAAATTTCTATCATAACTTTTGGTCATTTAAAAGACCCTTACTCTTCTTTGGTTATAAAATAACTCTCATTTAAAAAAATAATTCTTTCTTTAACTCTTTCTTTCTCTTAGCATAAGACCAACTGATACTCATGAAACTCATTCTACTAGCTCCCCTAGCGGGACAGAACAGATCAGCCCGTTAGGTTGTGCTCATTTTGTCTCCCCTTTGTGACTTGTAACAGATTCAAGCACAAGGGTATACTAGCTAGACAACTACTTCGCGAAGGGAGGTACCATCCCAGTAGTGTCTGTTGACCCCCCCTTCTCACGGGTAAGGTCCTTGTCCGGACATCTTTCTCTTCTCTTCTCTAGTATCACTTGTTTCAAATTGGTCTTAGCTAAACTAAAACATCTTTCGCTTATATAAAGCGAATCTCATAACTTTTCAAAAACTCTTTTCAAATCTCTTATCTTTTAAAACTCTTTTCTGAAACATAGTTCAGACTCATAAAACATTTTTAGTTCGTATGTTGATTAGCTCATATGTAGAGCCACTATTTTAAAATTTTATCTTTTCATAGACTTCTTTTAGCTCTTATATAGAGCTACTTTCTTCATTCTTTCTTACCTTTTTTTTTTGACTTTTAATTCATACTTTCAAAAATATCTTATGGCTAAAAGTCAACTCTTAGCTTTCTTTTACTTTCTCAAAACTGTTTTCTGACTCAAACTATTTCTTTTCTCAAAACTGTTTGCTTTCTTATTTACTCATTACTTTTTAATCATGTTTTAATTTCTCAGCTTCCTCACATTACTTTACTTCTTATCTTCTTTGGTACTTTTATGTACCATTCTCATGTTTTCATATTTTCTTGTAACTCTTATTTCTCACTTACTTTCTTGTTTATATTTTTAACAAACCATCTTATCTCTGTTCGTACTATCTTTTTCTCCTTAAATTTCTAAGGAGGTCTTTAACACTCATATTGAGTTACTATGTATATTTTGCTTTTATCTTTTTCTATATTCTCATCACAATATGTTTGTGATGTTTACCCGTTTCTTTCCTTATCACAATATGTTTGTGATATTTACCTATTAACCTACTGATTTGAGTCTAGGAATCTTTTCTACTGACACCTAGTTCACTCAAATCTCGGCTCTGATACCATTTGTAACGACCCGGCTTTCCAAAGCCTGTCTTTTACAAGATAATATCACCAGGGATCGTCCCATGATCCAAGCCGAGCGTTACCTATACCTGCAAAAAAAAACCACATAAATAAAGGGGTAAGCTATAAAGCTTAGTGAGTAATCGAATCACAGTATGGCCTAAATAGCCACACTCATTTCACAGATTCATTTTACTTGACCGTCCTACGATCATACTGTGAAACTACCGTATTACCCGACGGAACTCACCTTTCTCGTACACTCTTACTACACTTTCTTCTACTATATGGTAACATATAATATTACTCTTTTACTATTTTCTTTTACTGTCTGGTAACTTATGACGTTACCGTACTGTCTGCACTTTCTTCTTTTACTTGGTAACTTATAATGTTACCATACTGTTTGTCTTTCTATACTTCCTTTTACTGTCTTATAGCATTATCATACTGTCTAACGTTACTCACTTACGGTATCGTATACCGTACTGTATTTTACTATTAAGCCGCCTATTTTTATTATACGGCTACTCATTCGTTACTATTATGTTATAAATATTTGCCGGTTCCGCACCGGGTTATCTGGCGATACTATTCCTCTTAACCAAATTAATTATTTGGTACTATCTGTACGATCTTGTTTTATGGGATATCCATATCCCCTTTATTTTATTAAATTAGTACTGGTGCAACATATGGAGCTGGCACACAGTATCTACACATTATCTTTATACTTACGTCGTATGTCATTCTTTCGCATGGGCACTACATTATTGGTTCATTACTCTACTTAGCATTACCTCGTGACACACTATTTTTCCTGGACCAGACTCGTCAAATGAGCCTGTAGCATATCTACCTTCCTCGCATAAATCATAACTGTACTATAATGTATTTCTATCAATAATCGCTTTCTACTACAGTTAACACGTACAAACTACTAGGGAGATACGGTAGCGATTACTCACCTGAGTTTGGTGCTTTCCCGGAGTCCTGGCACGGTTCTCGTTCCGGACTTCTGACAGCTCCTGAGCACCTCGACGCTAGCTACCGCTGACTTCTTACTTCTTACTATCATCTCTCAACGTATACTCCTTACCATAACACTCTCTTATATCGTATATGTGTTTCGTGTGTGTTCTGCCTCAAAAATGAGGCTTGTGCCTCGTATTTATAGCCTCTGATGGCCCTTCGCGTCGCGACCACCATGACCGTCGCGTCGCGATGACTCATCCTCCATTATTGCCTGATTGTACGACTGATTGCGCGATTTACGGAGGTGCTGACACCCGTCGCGTCGCGACTACCTTGCCCGTCGCGTCGCGACGTGCCGACACTAAAAGTGTCCGTTTTTTCTGCTTTTTGCTCCGTTTTGACTCCTAGGCTTTGATCGTTATATTTTTCTTATCTTATAATGACCTTAACATCGTTATTTGGCCACACCAAAGGCCAAAACGCTCTTACTTTTGATCTACAGTCCCTCCCGGGACACGGTTGTCACAATCCTTCCCCCTTACAGGATTTCGTCCCCGAAATCTCAGTAATCTTTCAAACTAACTCTTATGTATCTGTGTTCACATTCTTCTACATACTTGGGTATTATTACCATACTCCATTTATCATTACTTGTTTTCTCTTTCGTTATTGTGACTTTATACTTTCGGGTACAAAGGTTCCCGTACATCTTACTCATTTTATAACATAATTTTAGGTTTGTTCTATTTTCTACTTGTTCCTACCAGCTTACCATGATTCCTTCGTGATTTCATCAGTATCAATACATATCATGTGATTATGATAATACGGGCCCTTATTATCATAATCACTTATACGCACTGATGCTAATGTTACACTAGGTTTCCTGGCTAGCTGGTTCTTTTACTCATATACCGCGTGGTATAACATACTTGTACTTTTTCTCTTTCTATACCAAAATTTACCAATCCCGTATTAATTTTCTCATATAATTACTGTTGTGGCTTTTACTACTACATAACTACTTTCATACTTTCCAACTGAAAAATATCATTATATTTTGTTACAGTTGGGTCTTTTGTTAAAACTTGTCTTTTTACTCTTTCTAGTCATATAATGACTCTTTTATACTTTAAAATAATTTTTACATATTCTAGTCGTAAAAATGACTCGTTTTAGAAAAATCTCTTTTTCACTTCTTGATCATAAAACGATTCTTTTGTTAAAAATTTCTATCATAACTTTTGGTCATTGACGACATGTGACGACAACCCAGAAAATAAAGATAAAAAACAAAAGAAAATTAGCATCTTTAAAGCAAGTCAAAGTGAGGCTACGACTATTTCTAATTGGGAATTTAATCAAAATCATATTAGGCAAGCTTTAGCTAAAATGATTGTCATTGACGAGGAACCATTTTCGTATGTGGAACGTGCTGGCTTTAGATACTTTTGTAGTGTTGCTGTTCCACAATTTTGTTTGCCATCACGTTTCACTGTTGCTAATGATATTGGTAAACTTTTTTTGAGTGAGAGGGAGAAATTGAGAAATACATTCAAAGATTTGAAATCTAGGATTGCTCTCACTACAGATTGTTGGACTTCTGTTCAAAATTTAAACTATTTGTGCTTAACTGCTCATTTTATTGATGATAATTGGAGACTACATAAAAGAATTCTGAATTTTCGAGTAATGGATAGTCACAAAGGAAAAGAAATCGGAAAAGTTTTAGAATCTTGTATTCTTGGTTGGGGTATTGAAGATAAGTTGTCTTGTATCACCGTAGACAACGCAAGCGCTAATGATGTGGCCGTTGCTCATTTAAAAGAAAACCTTATGGAAAAACTTGTTTTAGGGGGTGACTTTTTCCATATGCGATGTGCTGCCCATATCTTAAACTTGATTGTTAAAGATGGTTTGAACATGGTTAAGGAATCCATTGATTCTATTCGAGGTGTTATTAAATATGTGAGGAGTTCTACGGAAAGATCTAAATTGTTTGATGATTGTGCTTTAAAATCAAAAATTTTGTGTAAAGGTTCGGTATCTCTTGATGTATCAACACGGTGGAACTCCACTTACATCATGTTAGATACGGCTCTTAAGTTTGAGAAAGCTTTTAAAAGAATGAAGCAAGAAGATCCCGAAATTGAGAAAGAACTTAAAGATGGCTTTCCATCCACACAAGATTGGGAAAATGCTAAATCTTTATCACTTTGTTTTAAGCAGTTTTTTGATGCCACAAAAAGAATGTCCGGTTCTTTATATGTCACCGCTAACTTGCATTATCACGAGATCTTGGGTGTATTATCTTCTTTGTTGGAGTGGAAACAAGATAATGATCCCAAGATTGTTCGTATGGGCGATCAAATGAGAAAAAAGTTTGACAAATATTATGGAGACTTTGGGAAAACAAATGTGATGGTTTTAGTTGCGGTTGCACTTGATCCAAGGTATAAGATGAGGTTTGTCATGTTTTCTTTAAGAAAGATCTTTCCTTCGGACTTGGAAAAAGTTAAAGAAATATATGATGAAGTGTATGACGTTTTGAAAAAGTTGTATGATCAGTATGACAATATTTCTACCGTTGCAAAGAATGATTCTTCTAGTTTCATCAATTTGAGTGACGATGACGGGCAAAATTTTGTTGGAGCGGTTAAGAATAAGCAAATGACTAAAATCTATGATGAGTTTTATGAAAATGATGTTGAGGATGCTATGGAAAAATCTGAATTGGAAGAATATCTTGACTCTCCTCCTGAAAAAATGAATAATGATTCATTTGAAATTTTGAAGTGGTGGAGTGACAAATGCACAACATATAAGGTATTGGCATCAATGGCAAAAGACATTCTAGCCATTCCGGTTTCTACGGTTGCTAGTGAATCCGCTTTTAGTACATCCGGTCGTGTGGTGGATGAATTTCGTAGTAGTTTGGGTGCTAAGACGGTGGAAACATTGATATGTACCCAAGATTGGTTGAGGGCACCAAATGTATGTATTGATCTAGAACAATTATTGGATGATGTGCAAAGATACGAGGAAGGTATGTTACATATTTAATTTGCGGTTTTAATTATATTTTCTTGTACAATATTTATCTTTCTTAATTTTACTTGTTTAATTTTAATTACAGCAATTGGGCGCACTATTGATGATACATTTGGTCGGAGTTCAGAATAGTTGAGTGCTATTGGGTTGTTCTAGTCTCTAGAGTTGCTGTTGGGCTGTTGGGCTACTTTATAGATGCTGTTGGGCCATTTGAAAACTGCTGTTGGTTGTTCGGGTGTGCTGTTGGGATGTTTAAAAAGTGTTGTTGTACTGTTTTTTGACTTCTTTTTTGCTGTTTAAAGTTGCTATTGGCTGTTTTTAGACTTTTAGTGTTGTTAAAAGGGTCGTTGATAACTTGATCAAGTGTTATTGTTGGAATTTTGTTGTTAACTATTGTTGTTAATTGTTGTTGGATTTGATATTTTTTTCAAAGTTTTTGTTGTTAATTTGTAAACAATAATTGTGTCAAGTTTAAATAAAAAAACACGGGTACCCGGAACCGGGACCGGTTCCAAGCGGTTCCGGGACCGGTTCCAAAATCTAAGGAACCGGTGAATGCGGTTCCGGTTCCGTAATTCTAAGAACCGCCGGTTCCGGTTCCGGTTCCGGTTCCTAGGAATTTTGAAGGGTACCCGCTTTTGCTCACCCCTAGTTATTCCTTCATTATCAAATACCAGGTCTATGGTTCTTAATTTTTAATGCACATCCATCTATTATATATACGTAAATAATGCAAAAGAACCGAGTGATTTTACTTTTAATTTTCATCTATCAAATATCATTGGTTTTAGTAAAAACCATTGCATATTATCATCATATTAAGCATCTATTGCCAGAAGTTATTAGGGTGAATTTTTCTTACCAACACCATATTTCAAACTTTGACTTGACTGTTAATTACGACTCGACTTTAAATTTAATGTTTTAGTTGACTTTTTACTTATAGTTTCCGTTTCGTTATGTTTATGTCATAGTTTTCCCCTCTTTTTTTAACACAAAATTCCTTCCATAATATTCTAACATCCATATTTTAAGGTTGAACATTTATAGCAAACATCTGTTGTTATTTATTTCTTTGTTTTTGTGAGTCATTTTTTATCCCATGACCATAGGCAATTTTCTATGTTTATACTGAATTTGAAAATATTGATGGTTGTGAAATTTTGTATAAACAAAACAAAGCAAGTAATAATTAGCGGTGGGTGTAAAAATCGACAGGGCACCTTTCAACTCATTTTTCTTACTTTTAATAGATTTCTCAAGTGTTTTTTGACTTTCTTAGTTGATATGAACGTTCTTAAAAATATAATATTTGAGATACATTGTATTAAACAAGATAAACCAAAATCTTTAGTACATTTCGACAAGTGGCAAGTCTTGTTATTTTAATCTAGGGAAAATGACTTATAAGGGTAATTATGTTTCAAAAATGTTCAAAAAACATCATCTAAGTTTGGTTTGTTCAAAAAACACCATCCAAGTAAAGCCTTTGTACAAAAAACATCATCCAAGTAAGGCCTTTGTACAAAAAACACTAACGAACTACATGTTTTGTTTAAATTTTATCCGATGGTAACCGGCTCTTGCAGGTTAAACTGTTCATCTGTTATTATGCCATGTCACTAAATATTAGGCCAAGTCATCATTTAACCTTCAAGAGCCGGTTACCATCGGGTAAAATTTGAACAAAACATATAGTTCGTTGGTGTTTTTTGTACAAAAGTCTTACTTGGATGGTGTTTTTTGTACAAAGGTCTTACTTGGATGGTGTTTTTTGAACAGACCAAACTTGGATGGTGTTTTTTGAACAGTTTTAAAACATAATTACCCTTATAAGTCATTTTGCTTTTAATCTATTTAACATTGGCTTGAAATTTGCAATTTACGAGAGAAGGACAAAAATATAAAGAAGCACATGGTGTGCAGATGCTTGAAGGAGAAATTATATTGTAATATGTTTATACGGGTGGAGTAGTTGTCTAAACCACATGATCTCGTGCGCTCCACTGCGTGGACCGTGTAAACAGAACCTTCCTTCCTTCTTCATCCACTCCAGATGCATTCTTCCCTCTATAAATGCAACTCAACTCAACTCATCCTTTGGATTATGTTACATTCTCATTCAAAATCACAGACTTTCAACAAAGGTATCCACTCTCGTTCCTGATTTTATCTCTTAATTTTCTATTCACCTTTCTTCTGTCGAGGGTAACCTCCGATTAGTTTCTAATTAGGGCTATTTTGGTACGATTTTTACTTACCAGTTCATCTCCTTCACTCGCACAGTGAGTTTTGATGAGGTTCGGTATAGTAACGGTAGTAGTTGTGTATTCGTTCTAGCGTAGGGTTGTTCTGAGTTACAATTAGGTCGGGCGAAGAGTGTTATCATGTTCTCGTTGTCTCTGGATCGGCTTTCTGTCACACAAAAAAAAAAAAAAAAAAAAAAAAAAACCCTAGCTTTAAAGTCATCGACTCACGGTTATCTAACTTGTTTGCAGTTATGATTCAAGTCGGATCTGAAGAAATCTAATAGCTGGTGTTTTTCCCGATGGAGGCATCTAACCAATCCTATTACTGGAGGCCAACCCAGAACCTAAATGTATACTCGGGCGATGTAAGCCAAGGAAGCCAGTTTTCCAACAATTCTACTTCTTCAGTCTCCTTCTCCACAAATGGCAGCCCCGTATCACCGCAGGATTTTCAACCAGAGACGTACCATTCTCCCGACTACAACTCTCACGTAACTGGGGCTGATTTTGAACATGATGTCGACGATTTGCAGTTGAGGCTCAATGAACTGGAAACTGCTATGCTGGGAACCGATGAGGATTTTCAAGACTTATTTGATGTTTCCTCTTCTTCTTCTTCGTGGCGTGATGTAAATTCAGGCGAAGATTGCAGGATAATGAAAGAGATGATTGCTAGAGGAGACTTGAAACAAGTGCTTCATGCCTGTGCTAAAGCAGTAGCAGAAAAGGACATGATAACAGCCGAGTGGCTGATATCAATGTTACGTCCATTGGTGTCTGTTGGCGGTGAGCCAGAACAGAGATTAGGAGCTTACATGCTGGAAGGGCTGGTAGCAAAATTATCTGCTTCAGGAAGCTTTATCTACAAATCTCTGAGATGCAAAGAGCCCACGGGTCCTGAACTATTCTCTTACATGCACTTGCTCTATGAAGCATGTCCTTACTTCAAATTCGGTTATCTGTCTGCAAACGGAGCGATTGCGGAAGCCATGAAGAACGAGGACAGAATCCATATAATTGATTTTCAGATAGCACAGGGTGGACAATGGGCGAGTCTTATACAAGCTCTTGCAGCTCAGCCTGGTGGATCCCCAATGCTAAGAATCACCGGAATCGATGATTCCAGAAACGCATACGCAAGAGGTGGAGGACTGGAAATCGTTGGGCAAAGACTAACGAAGCTGGCAGAAGCATGTAAACTGCGGTTCGAGTTCCAGGGATTGCCTGTGTCCGGTTCCGAGATCGAGGCTGGACATTTTAGGATCGAACCGGGGGAGGCATTGGCTGTAAATTGTGCGTTTGTGCTGCACCACATGCCGGATGAGAGCGTGGATCCTCAAAATCACAGGGACAGATTGTTGAGAATGATCAAGGGTTTGTCTCCAAAAGTGGTGACTCTTGTTGAGCAAGAAGCGAATGTGAACACGGCCCCATTCTTGCATAGGTTTGGAGAGGCATGGAGTTACTACTCGGCTATGTTCGAGTCTATTGATGTGACTGTAGGAAGGGATCATAAAGACAGAATCAACGTGGAACAGCATTGTCTTGCCGGTGAGATAGTTAATATAATCGCGTGTGAGGGGGCCGAAAGGGAGGAGAGACACGAGCTTCTTGGGAAGTGGAGGTCGCGTTTTGCAATGGCTGGATTCAGTCCGTACCCTCTGAGCTCGTATGTCAATGCTACCATCAAGACTTTGCTTGACAAATACCACGTCAAGTATAGACTTGAGGAGCGAGATGGGGCACTTTTTCTTGGATGGATGAATCGAGACTTGGTCTCCTCTTGTGCATGGAAATGCTAGTTTTAGATGTTAGTAAGTAAGGCAATATTTATGTAACTATGTGTTTGGTTTGGTACTTGTTTCGTCTACTACACATACTGTCAAATTACATTGTGGTAATAAAACTTTATTTATTGTTACTGCTATTATTCCTACCACATAAACATGCAACAACTCTTATTCATATGACGGAAAAAAATTAATCAACAAACTAAACTTTAATGTTGTTTTCGGAAAGCAATACACATGGAATTCTAATAAGTACAATCTACTATACCATGGTTACAAACAAAACCAAGTACAAAAGAACCTCCTATACATGCATTGATGGTTAATGCCTTACCCATTCCAGAACATAAAACACAACCTTTGAAAATAAGTATAACCCTCTGATTAGCATATCATCCGACTGTATTTGGAATATTTTTTTTTCCACCAGTATTCTTCTATGTACAACCTTCATGGCCCCAACAGTATTCTCCCAAGGTTTTGTGGATATGAAGTAGAAGAATGGTTAGCATCATAGTTATTATGGGGTCGATAGACACCACCAATACCATAGCATGCGAATTGAGGTTTGTAATAAGAATTCAGTAATTGTTGCTGTTTGTTGCTCACCACAAGATCACCACCACCAGTACAACCCTCTGTTGTTGTATGCCTTAGATTCCCATTCCCAACAACATCATTCCTTGCACTAGGCACGTCATGATTGTGTTTCCCTTCATACGTGGTAATCACTGCTTTAGGATCTTGAGATGCCCTTTCTACATGTTTCCTAACTTGACATCCAGCACTTGTGCACTTATAATAACTCCTGCCATAAGTATATTATAGAATAATATGTAACCTTACCAACCAACATTAAACAACACACTGATCATGATGGACACGCACCTGGGATTAGGATTGCCTCGCACAACTTTCTGGCCGTATTTACGCCAACGGTACCCATCATCCAATATGTCAACCTCGCTTATAGTCTGGACTACCACACGTGGCTCGCGTATAGGCTTCACCACCGGGGTAAGGGTTACATCATAATCCATCCGCCTTGTACATTAAAAATCACTCAATAAGCATACCCATTTAAGCAATATAACCACAACGTTACTACCTTCTTTTTGAATACGGATCATCATTTTCATCAACCTCATCATTGGTGTTGTTCAATTGTAGAGCTTCATCAACTGGACTCGTCTCCGGGTTGGGAGTCTGGCAATTATTTGCAGTTAATACTTTATGAGCAAGAGCACCAGGATTTAGGCGACGCGTAGGTTGAGGTTTGGGATGATCATGTGTACCTTTATACACAATCTCTGTTATCTTTCCGGCTTCAAAAATCTTCTTCACTTCACACTTGGGATGTGTACACTTATAATAGCTTCTAGGAAATTCGCTTCCTTTCACTACTTTCTGACCATACTTTCTCCAGTTATATCCATCGTCCCAACACCTGTCAGCTGTCTTATTCCCCTCCACCCCATTTGTTTCCTCGTGAAGCATGTATATATTAGGTGCAACAACACTTTGTTCTTTTGGAACTGCAATCTCACACCTAGGAGAAGAACCGGATGGATACTCACTTTGATTTTCATAATCTTCACTTCTCTGGATGTTGAAACCTGCACAAACCTTTCGGGTAACCAATAATTACTCTTTTTATAGACACAAGAAAGCAAGAGGCCATAATCTTTAGAAAAACCATTACCTCAAGTCCTGCAGATGATCTACCTGTGTGCGGTTTAAACTCAAAGACGCTACTACAGTTACTGTCATCCAAGGACTTATAGTTGCCATTCAATGAGAAAGCTTTAGAGCTGCTTGACCCTTCAAGTGTTTGAGTCTTAAAAAATGAACCCGTGGTTGGAGAAGGCTCTGCCTACAAGATAAATCAACATACCAATCTCACACTCATGTTCAAAAAGCTTCGAGTATAGCATCATATAACACATTAACTGTTTGCGGTTGCATGCACTTGATTAATTTGCAGCAGCTCCTATCTTTGAAGTAAAATTAAGAGGATACAAATTCAGCATTACTTTGATTCCAGAGATTACCCGGCACAATGAGCAACATAAATGAAACAACGACGACAATAACAAATGAAGCTTGCACAGAAAACGGATGAAAATTTTAATTTAGAAAAAGCGTTTGCGAGAAGCTCGTTGTTTTCATGATTAATGGAGTTCATTTCGGAATTGATTAATCAATCGGGTAATATATCCCATAAACTCTGCACAAAAACTAGCATAGGGACATGGAAACCGATCACCTTATTTTGGAAGACGGAGTAGGAAAGAAAAAGAAAGTAAAAATAGCCCGGATCCAAATGGATTGGAACAACCGAGATAATCAAACAGAGTTAAGAAACTTAATGTTACCTTAACGTTGGTGAGGAGGACGGGGGATTCGAGGAAGGAGGTAGGGCTGAGACCTGGAGGGATGGTGATGCAGGTGGACCTTGAGATGGGGAGTTTAGCAGGTGACATGAGCTTATACCTAGCACCACCACCAGTGTTTGTGGAGGAGTTGCAACCATCTTGGTCTTCCATGAGTGAAAGCTGCGATCCGATTTTAGGTCAGGTGAGGAGCAGCAGCAGGAACAAGAAGCTATCAGATTCAGTCGAGGAAGAGGAAACGGCGTTTTACGACATTTCACACACTTAATTAACGGAGACGACAATGACAAAGTACAAATTTATGCGGCTTCAATAACTATTTTGTTTATTCCATACGAATTTCACTTTATTTTTCTCTTTTGATAAAAAAATAAATATCCATTATTTTACTTTAACTTGGTCGAATCATTTCAATGCCATTTTCTTATTAGGCAGCATTAGAAAGAAAGTTGAATGCGTCAATGAGACTTCTCATATTTGTTAACTACGCGAAAGTCATTTACATTAATAAATATACAAATAATTATATCATTTATATATATGTTTAATTCCCGTCTTTTTTGGATGGGGTGTACATTTTTTTGTGTAATGCGGGTTTTTTTGGGATCCGTTTTTTAGATATGTTTTCTCTTTCCCGGATCCAGCCAGGTTCTAAACATCCAGAACCATCTCTTCTCCCACCGTTTCATCTTCATCCTCTCAGACTCCCCTTTCTCCGCCACTACTACCGCTCCATCGCCTCTTCTCAAAAACCAACGGTGCCTGGTGGTGGTTCGGTGATCACTTCGGGTTGGTTTTGGATCTTATTCTTCACCATCGCTTTACATCTCCACCACCCGCCAGCGGCTGCCGATCGTCAGCTCCACTGTAACTCCCGATCATCACGCCTTAACCCTTCTGGAATTTCCGTCACCGTAGGAGCTCCTTCTGCTCCCACAGGTAAATATTTTTTTCGGATCCTATTTGAGCGAATAGAAAGCCCTAACTTCGATTTTAAGGTGATATGGCTTCAATAATCGCCATCTTTCTGTCTCCATTTGATTGAAGGCCCATGGAGTGCCAATGGTGCTATTGCAGACCCTAAGAATCTTCCCAGAGGCCATCATCTTTGTTTCTCTGTTTCTAATTTTGACTTCTTCGTGAAAACCCTAAAGGTACCCTCTCTCTCTCTCTCTCTCTTTTGAGATCTATGGTTTGACCTAAAATTGGGGATATTTTGTTCTAACGAATGCCAAGTTACCTATGGTCGTGGGTTTATATGCAGAAAGAGATGGGATCGAAGGATTCTACTGTTGTTAGCAAATGTTTTGTATATTTAAGTTTCTTTGTTCTTCAATCTGTGAATTGTTGGGGTTTAAGAGGCAATCACATTGGCATTTCCATTTTTTTTGTTTCAGATAATGGCAAATAATTGCAGATTTCATGCTCGTATGGCTTCCTGCTCCTACTGTTTCTTTGTTCTTCAATCTGTGAATTGTTGGGGTTTAAAAGGCAATCACATTGGCATTTCCATTTTTTTGTTTCAGATAATGGCAAATAATTGCAGATTTCATGCTCGTATGGCTTCCTGCTCCTACTGTTTCTCTTAGACCACCGGTTGTTGTCAGTGCTGGAATAGTCGCCAAATACTTCTCTGGATGTCCCGATAATGCATTTCAGGTTGTTGATTTTTTTTGTTATAAATTTCAACTTTTACTAAGAGTAAATTAAAGTTTTCGTGCCTGTGGTTTACACCAAATTACAGTTTAGGTCCCCGTTTTAAAAATCTTGCATTTGTGGTCTCTGTGATTTTCAAATCTTTCACTTTTGTTCTCAGTGCTTTGGAAATCTTTCAATTGTGGTTCCTATTGTTTGCACAAACAATAACAGAGGGAGGGACCAAAAGTGAAAGATTTTGAAACCACAGGGACCAAAAGTGGAAGATTTGAAAACCATAGGGAGCATCAGTGTAAAATTTTCAAAACTAGGACCAAAACTGTAATTTGGTGTAAACCACAGGGACCACAATTGTAATTTAACTCTTTTACTAATTTATTCTCGTGCTAGAAGAATACTCATTTTTTGCACAAACTTGTATAGACTTTTCTGTTGTGAGGTTGTCTGGTTGGTAAATTGACTATTTTGCCCTTCATATACAGGTTGCTTTGGCCGGTACATCCTATTCATTCTTGCAGAGAATCGGAACCATAGTGGTATGTTTTTGTAATGTTGTATTTTTTTAATATTTTATGGAATTAAATATTTTCCTGAAATTATTAAGCTTTAAATATTTTGATTTGGTTTTTTCAGCGTAATGGGGCGAAACTTTTTTATGTTCGAACCGGTGCATCTCTTATAAGTCATCATAAATTTGTTCCAAGAGTAAATGCTTGGACGAGATCTTATTTCTATTTTGTTTAGTGCAATTATATATGGAGTCACTAATTTAGTTATTTAATTAGAACAATTTGTTGAATGGTTTTTAATCCAATTGTTATAGTTTTTTACAATTGTCGCAGTTCTGCTTGGTATTAGTAAGTAGACTTTTAGAAGTACAATGTTGTAATAGGAAGAAATGAGAGTAGGATGTTATTATAAACAATAAAAGTATGTTGCTATCTCTTGCATTTGACTTAATGGAATTCTTTCAACATATGGATTCAGGGTCATTTTCAACACGATGTTTAGACTAAGTTCAAACTTTTGGATGGCAATTTATTCAACGTTTCTCCTTGGATGTTTTAACATCCTACTAGGAACAATACGGATATAATAGCTTATATACATTTATATTTAAATATGGGGTTTAGATAAAGAATTAAAATAAAGAATTTACCTGGTTATTTTTTACTTATTGAAATCTTTTATAGATATATGCTTTAGAAGTGTGTCGGGAGGAATACCAAGCTTTGGCACTCTCAATTGTAAAATCTTTACTAATTTTTTTTCTAAAGTTTTATATTTATTTGAGAATTTAATAATTTGTTCACGTTAGTACCTCTCGAGGAATTGGCTTAATTATTGGTCCTGCTATTGGTGTTTTTTGCACAGGTACAATGTTAAAAGTATTTTAGTGAATTTTATTAAGACATAGTATTTTGAAATATCTACCCAATTATAGCAATGACAATCTCTTTGTATTTGGGTGATATTGCTATAATTGGGTGGATTTTCCAAAGTACAATGTTGTAATAGGAATAAATGAAAGTAAGATGCTATAACTAAGAAATCAATGGAAGTACGTTGCTATTTGTTGCATTTAACCCTTGTCTTTATGGAACATGTATTGAAATGAATATAGACCATAACCCATGTTTGATTTTCATATTTAAAAGGTCACTTACAACAAATAGTTATGTATTTCTTAATATTCCAAGATATTTTTACGGTATTTCTTTTTTATTCACTTCAGCCTGCTGAGAAATACCCATAGTTTTTTTCTGAAAAATCTTTATTTGGAAGGTACTTAACACACTACATTACTGGTTTATCTTTTATTTTTATTTTTATCATTTGTAATAATATCATTACATGGTGCAGGTTTCCTTATTTTCTACCATGCCTCATTATATCCATCTACTCATTGGCCGTATCTATTCCTAGTTGGTGGCTTCTTGTAAGAATGTAGTTATCTTTTTTTCGTTTATCTTATAATTTTGGGAAAAAAATTAATAATAAAGTGAAACCTCAATAAAGTAACAAATACGCTTCGCTTCTGAAGGAAACACCGCATATAGTTATTAGTTCTAACTGTAATAGTAGTAGATAGGGTTAATGTTATAAAATGACTATCAATAATACGTGATGTGCTTTTTAGGTCACTTATCAATAGGAGTCCAACAAGACCTGGTGGTTCCTTCGGGTTTAATCGCCGATGAGCCATGGGAGCCAGCACCTCAATCAAACCCTTGGTTCATCGAGAATCAGCGGTGGAGCAAAGCTGAGAAAGCTGCAGAAGGGACAATTTCAAAGTTTCAGCCAACTATTGTTGCTGAATAGAAAAGGGATGCAGTAATCAACTATTTGCAGCGATTGCTCAAGGACAATCGTCATTGTGAGGTGATTTTGTTACCATTTATCTGTTAAATCTGTTGCCTTTCAAGTTTGAGATTATTATCATTATTCTTATTGTTAATCATCATTATAATTACTAATAAGCAGTTATCATTGTAGCCACTATATGGAAAAAGTTATTGAAAATCTGTTTAATTTGGTACATTTATAATAATTCAGAGGAATAGGGAGGGCTTGGAGCTAATAAAGGATGTAGATTTCTATATTGATTTAGGTCTAGAATCAGGAATTTAAGGTTGGCAATAATGAGTTATCCTTTCTAAAATGTATGTAAAAGTGTATCTCATTGGCATTTCTAAGTTGCTATTATGGGAATTGTTTAATCGTTGAGAAGTCCTGAAATTTTTGATGTAGGATTACAACTGTTTTGTTTAGTTTCAGTTTTAATGTAGCATAGTAAAAGTTTCTTCTAATTCTTGATAAATGGAAGTGTGATAAGCTGCTATTTCAACATACTTTTAACATTTATTGTTAAATTAAAAATAAATAATGAACCAAAGGTATGGTTTAATATATCCAAATTCACAAGAATCCTAGGGTTTCATATTATTTTTATGATGATAATTTCATTAGTATATGGTTAGTTTTCGTTTTTTATCCATGTCGCCTTATCTTACCTTCTTTGGAAGTATTTGTTGTGATTAGTTACTAAAATCGGTTTAATAAATTTGTTTTTATACAAGATTGTGTATACTTAATTTTTGATGTAATTTTTATCTTGATTTGAGTATCCGAAAGACTATCGACCAACCAAACTGTTTCCAACAATTTGTTAACGGTTAGACCTTACATAAGTATATATTCAATTGAAACATAATTTTTCTGCTATTTTTGTTGGTATTTCCAAAAGTGAAAATGGTTTACTTATGCATAAAGGGTAAATTCGTTGCATAATAAATTGTTTTCCCCTACTCTTTTTATTTATTTATGTTCTTTCCCACTAAACTAATTATTATTTATGCATGCAGGCATTATCAATGTTTCTTGTGGTCTATGCTATCAGCTTTCCTTTACATGAAGAGGTTCGTAACACCAAACTAGAGAACAAAGAGCGAAACAACCAGTTTACAAAACAAAAGAGTTCCTTCTCCCCTCGCCCCGTGCAAAGCACGGGTCACCCACTAGTTTACATTAATCATAAAATAATATTTGTTACACTAAAGTAATATATAAAATTACAACTATTTTGAACAATATTATCTAACGATATCAACCGACGGCTTATGCATGTAAAATTTTATATAATTCTCAATTATTGTTACTTTTAACTACTGTTATAGCTAATTAATTTGAAATTTATTTATTTGATTGTCTTTTAATCTTGACCATAATGATTCTTTAATATATCAACTATTTTTTTAATGTAACATTATATGATTTTTAGTTTTATATTATTATTAATTACTTTTATTGTTAATTAAAGTTATAACTACTCGTTATTATTAAACTTCATAGAAGACTTTTAAAAACTATTTATTATTGTTAAATGTTATAGATACTAAAGTGTAGAATGTCTTTTTCAAATTGTATATAGTTGTGAGAAAAACTACTAATAAAAATATCTGAAAATTTGTGGGATTTCAAATAAGGTATTTATCTAATGATTACAAATGATTTAGAGGTTGTAATTCTTTGAATATATTTTTAATTTTTGTATCCAATTGTTCATTTAATTGTATCCCTTTTAATATTATTTTTTTTCATTTTATCATTTTACTTGTAATAAATAACATGATATCACACATCTTTTGAAAATATAACCTCTAAAATTGAGCTATTTAGTTCGTAAAAAGAAGTCTTATCTCGATAACATAATATAGTATTTGTTTAATATTTAAATTTATCAACAATATAACCATATGTGAGAATTATTTAATCAAAGTATTGCACTTATGAACACCATTAAAAATAGTGTACCATAATATTAGGTAGAAATTTGAAAAGTTATGTTTTAACTTTTATTAACTACTTAATTATTAACATGTTTTTTATAAAAGCTATTCAATTACATATTTCTTAATAATTAATAATCATACCATAAATACGAAGTAATTGATAAGTTTTATAGTAATTTCTAATAATTAACAAATTAAATTTTTTCTAGTTAATATGTTAAACGATAAATGATTTATCTTAAACTACATTAATTTTGATGGTCTAAATATAGTATATTATTTCAAATTGTTAAAAAGATAACATAATCTAATAAAGATTAGAATACATAAGTTGAAAATAGAGCCTTTAAAATAAGTTTTTTAGTAAACAAAATAAGTTTTATATTGAAAACTTTTCAAATTTACCAATAATATAAGCATATGATAATTTATTTAACGAAATTATTGTACTTATGAGTAAACAATAAAATTAGTTAATAATAACTTTAGGTATAAATTTAAAGAATTATGAGAGTTTCAACTTTCATTAACTACTTCATTGATTAATAATTTTTTTGTAAAACCTATTGAACTACCAATTATTTCATAATCAAAAAATAGTTATTTACTATATAGTTTATCATTTTAAATACATTACCTAAATTAATAATATAGATTTAATATATTATAAATAATTATTTACTATATAGTTGAAAGTCGAAAAGTTTAATAAGTTAAGCACATTGCCTAAATAAAAAAATAAATGCAATACATAAAAAATAATTATTTATATTGATCTACATGCTTTAATTTTCTAATAATTTCTTCAGGTGTCCATGCATTTTTTATAATTTTCCTAAATACCGGTTTAAATATAAATATTAAAATATAATATCTAGGTAACTAATTATGTATAACGTTTTTTCAAAATATTAGACACTCAAATAGATATATAAGATTTTTATTTCGAAATCACAAACATAACACACAATAATAAAATATCAAAGCTTGTATTATATGGAAATGCATACTATTATAACCGATGAATTAAGAATATCAAAAAATCTCAAATAAAAATTTAAATCATCAATTAACTATATAAACTTAAGTTTGAGTTACAAAATAAGCATAAAACATAATAAAATAGAAATATTTATTGTGAAATGTGTTTCATACACATACATTTTCTTTGTCGATAATTGTTGTATGATCGTTTTTAATCTATATGACATAACAAAAACTATTATGTTACTATAGTAATATATAGCAAAATTACAAATTTGAAACTTTAACATTATAACATGGCATATAATATAGCAAAAAAACTCAAACCAACACAAATATATTTAAACATAGCAAAAACTATTAAGTTACTTTAGTAATATATAACAAAATTACAAATTTAAAACTTTAACATTATAACATAGCTCATAATATAGGAAAACAAATCAAACCAACAAAAATATCTTTAAACTTTTGCATTCTTATTTCTAGATGTTTTCTCTCACTTTGTATGTGATTTGTAATTACGTGTTACACGAATGATTGACATCTTTTATAGTAAAAAAAGACTTTTCAACTACAATTCATTTAATACTTATAAGTTATATCATATTAGTTTCAATACATACTAATTTTATGATATAAGTTAAAAAAACTCTTTAGTGGTTTTTTTTATTAATTAGTTGAAAGATGAAGATGTGGAGGTTTCAAATGAATATGGTGCAACAATGAGACTTATATTGAACCATATTCATTTGGATGGTCTCTATTATAAGAGTTACTAGGCGAATATCCGCGCGTTGCGTAGGAATAAAAATTACATAATCAAAATAGTAACAAATATATATTGTGAATAATAATTAAGTTATCGTTGTTAACTATAAAATTATACTCTTATACTAAAATAAAATGTTGATATAAACTTTTGACATTATATTTAACAATAAGAAACAAATAGATATCTATTAGAAAGTTGAAAATTAAAAATTTTAAAGTAGCTATAATAATATAATGCAATTAACAAATAATATTCAAATTAATATGCTTCAAAATATATAGATATTTAGTTATTTTGCATCATAATTATTTTGCATATATCTGCAACAAAAAAATATGAACATAAAGATAAATATATCATATCATAAACAAATATCATCTTCGGTCCTATTATAACATTTTTATTTTTAAGATCGGTTGCTTCTAATATCCTACACAATTATACTAAAATAATTCAATCACATTTCAATTTATTAAGCTCAATTATCTTAGTACATGTCAAAATAATGGTGAAACTGTTTGTAGAAATGGAGTATTTTCTTGTGGTTGAAGTTAACTATTTATATGAAACTACATATTAATGAAAATTAATTGATTCCATTAAATAGTTATTTTAATGTCAAAACTCTTTAATTCTAACTAATCTTACTCATCATTAAATCACTATAAATCCAAATAGTTTTTTTAACCTTAATATAGTTAGTTGATACTTATGGTATTTAAAATAATGAATAATAGTAACATTAAATATAAAAAATCATGTATTTTCAACTTCAACTAAATTGGTTGTTAAATGTTGATAGAAACATTGTCAATTTTAAAATACTAATTTGTTTAAATACAAAATAATAATAATATACCTATTGATCAGGATAGAGGCTTTCGTATACTGATTCAACAAATTTTAGACATTACATATACAATAACATTAAACATATATTTTATCGTCAAATTTAACAACTAAAAACTAACGTTTAATTTAAATAAATTAGCATAATAAATATTATAATATCATTACACACACACACACACACACACACACACATATATATATATATATATATATATATATATATATATATATATATATATATATATATATATATATATATATATATATATATATATATATATATATATATATATATATATATATATATATATATATATATATATATATATATATATATATATATAACTTTATCACAACATTTATGAGTACAAACTAATAATAACATTGATACTAAATCCAAAGAATTATCTCACATTAATAAAACATATATTAATTATTATTAAAAGATATTTGAAAAGTTATTGGATTTTCAAATTAATGTGGTTGAAGTAAAAGTTACTACAATATAACAAATATATATATATATATATATATATATATATATATATATATATATATATATATATATATATATATATATATATATATATATATATATATATATATATATATATATATATATATATATATATATATATATAAAGAGAGAGAGAGAGAGAGAGAGAGAGGAAGGTTCAATATAGAACCAAATATAAATTACCTAATCATAGAACCATCCTTAAAACACTTAGATCATTATATCAACGTCTTAGATTAAAAAGGACGCACCAGAAAATTATACACCTTATTGTTGAAAAATATATTTTTGTATGTGACAATCACTGAAATAAGATGAACTGTTATTATCTAACAAATATTATCAGTTTATTTCAGATTGCGTGAATTCAAGATCTAAAACAAGAATAAATCAAGAACCGAGAAACTTTGAGAAAACATCCAAACCTGAGGAAGTAACGCTACAAACCAAAGAGCAAAATACAAAATATCAAACTGCTACAGCAATCACGACGCGACAGACATAGTGGTCGCGACGTGAAGAAGAAACAAAGACAGAAGACCAAAAACCTACAGCGCTCGCGACGCGACGAAGGTGATGGTCGCGACGCGAAGACTTCCAGCGCGAAGCTCCAACGTGACACCACCAACTTTCTAATCGCGAGACTACCAACGCACTACCTTCGCGACGCGACCAAAAGCAACGCGACCAAAAGTAAACGCGACGAAAAGCTCGACATACCAGCGAAGACGCACTGACCCGACAAAAAGCGCACCGACCACCAGCCGAGCAGCTTCGCGACGCGACGGACCATATGGTCGCGACGCGAACGCTGTGTGTTCAGCAACTATAAATTGAGCCTTTCTCTTGCTATTTTGTTACACCCAATCAACCAAGTATTATACACTCATATACTCTCTAAGAAACCCACGACCAGAAACCTCAAGACTCTCAAATTTCTGCATTTGGCAACAAGAATCAAACCGCACAACCGCAAGAAACAAGATATCCTCCCGACACCAAAACTTCAAACCTCTAAACAACCTCTACCCGACACCAAACCTCAAACCTCCAAACAACCTCTACCCGACACTAAATATCACCAAAACCTCATTCAACCCGAGCAAAGAACAAGAATCGAAGCTTCAAAGAAAATCGTCATATTCATCTGCTATCGATAAGTTCTTTTGAAATTATCCGTGTTATTATTGATTTATTGAAACTGTTATAAATCAACTGTACCAAACATCCAAGACATAAAAATTGAACCGTGACAACGAAAACACATGTGGACTGTATTTAACCGAGACATCTAACTTCTAACTTCTAACCTTTTTATTTATTGTAAAAACACGTTATAGTTGATAATGGCGTTTATTACATCTAACATCTAATTTCTAACTTCTAACTTCTAACATTTTTATTTATTGTAAAAACACGTTATCGTTGATAATGGCGTTTATTACATCTAACTTTTAACTTCTAACTTTTACTTTATTTACCGCTTTCTGTCCATTTAAATATTGTCTAGTTTAGATTTACCGTTTTATCTTATTCCGCAACTCTTATTTATTTCCGCATATTATAGATAAAATACATATCTGTCACACAGTAATCGGCTTAAAATCCCTTATTCGTGGTGATCGATCATCGTATTTCCAACAATTGGTATCAGAGCTTGTGTGATTTAATCTGAAATTTTTGTCGAGAACTTTTGTGTAGCGTTTTTATAAACCACCAATAAGTTTCCTTTGAAAATTTCATATTAATATCACTTGTTCAAAAACAAAAAAAAAAAAAAAAAAAAAAAAAACATTTAAAAATTACTTGTGTGATTTATTTTGAAAATTTTTGTCGAGAACTTTTGTGTAGCGTTTTTATAAACCACCAATAAGTTTCCTTTAAAAATTTTCATTTCAACATCACATTTTCGTTAACAAAAAAAAAAAAAACCAAAAATGTCTTCCGCAAACTACTCAAACATAAATTCTGTATCTATTGCTAACAGTATAGGTTCAGGTACTCGAGCACCCATTCTTATTCCCGAAGAATATAAATCATGGGTAGGTCGTATGAATCTTCATCTCAACTCTATAAGTGAAGATGTGTGGAAATGTGTAGACGGATCTCTACCAGATAACATGACCTCTCTTACGAGTAACTTGGATATACTGAATGAAAGGAAGAAACTCGAACTTCAAGCCAAAAAGGAACTTGTGTCTGGAATACCCCACAGTATTCTAAGCCAAATGAATGATATAATCCTTTTAACCGCAAACCAAATTTGGCAAACTTTGAAAAATCGTTTTGAAGGAAATGAGAGAATCATTGGAAACAAGAAAACATCTGTTTTAAACGAATTTGACAACTTCAAAATGTTTTCACATGAGACCATCCATGATGCTCATGACAGATTCAATCTCATTACCATCAAAATGAATAATTTAGGCATCAAAAAGTCACAGCATGAAATAAACCTCAAATTTTTAAACAACCTTTATGAAAGCTGGAAAATGGTCAAACTCATCATCCAGGGAAATCCGGAAATTCATACTGAATCTTTGTACAATCTGTACGGAGAATTACAATCGTATGAATCCTCGATTGACCCACCAACGTCTACTTCTTTTGGAGGACCGCTTGCTCTTTTGTCAACATCCTCTCAAAACCAAACACATTTTCCTGATCAAAGTCAAATTGATTTAAATCAAAACCAAGCTTTCTTAAGTAATCCTTGTGACTTGTCCGATCCAAATAATGAAGCTGACTACCATCAATTGTGTGCTTTGGTAGCAAACACTAATCTCGAAAGATTTTTGCCACATCATAGACCAAACTTTCAACAAAGATCCACTTTTGGACAAAACTTTCAGAATCGTGGTTTTCAAAATAATAACAACTCTTATAATAACCAAAGTTCTGGATTTCAGCAAAATCATTCAAAACCATCTCAACAGAAACAAACTCAAACATCCGAAAGACCTCCCGTTAAGAGCCAAAAGGCTGACAATAACGATGATGATGATGACGTAATCATTTGTCACAAATGCAAAGGACTAAATCATTATGCCCGAGATTGTCGAGCCAAAATCAAGGTCAAAGACTCAGCTTACTACGCTCAAAAAGCCGAAGAACTGAAGAAACAAGAAAAGAAAGCAAAGCAAAAAGCTTTGATGGCATTCTACGAACCTAGCGTGGAACACTGGCCAACTTCTGATGATGAAACAGATAATGAACCAGCTCAGTCAAACTTCTGCTTCATGGCTGACAATGAACCAACCACAAGAGCTCCATATGTCATCGATCAGGTATGGTCTATGATCTCAGATCTCGGTCTTTCAAGAACACCATTTGAGTCCCACATGACTAAGATTGAGAACAGTCTAAAAGCTGATCTCAGACTGTATCATGACACAATAGTCAAATATGATATCTACAAATCTGAATTACAAACCTTGCAACTCAGATTTGGAGAATCCACAAGGACTAGAGACAAACTTGAAAGAGACATTGAACGAAAATCTGAAGAAAATAATCACGTCCTAGAACAATTAAACGAAGCTCTAAAACAAAAAAGGGACTTAGAAATAAAAAATCAATCTGTTATTTCATCTGAAATAAAAGATACCTTAGAAAAGGAAGTCCTTCAGTTAAAACAAAAAGCTCAAGATTTAACTGACAAAAACACTAGTTTAAATCTAAAACTAGATGATTCTTCAAAGCAAATCAAATTTCTTGAATCCGAAAATCAAAGATTTCAAGGAAAACTGGATTCTATCAATATTGCCAGAAAATTGAGTGATGATGTTTTCACTAAAGCAAATAACTTAGGAACTGGCAAAATTGATACGAATTATAAACCAGGAATTGGAAGAGAATCTTTTGAAAATGAAGAAACTGAAAAGAAAAAAGGGACAATTAGTGAAAACTCTAAATCACCACAACCAGATTTTTTCTCATCTGCTAATGAGGACGATTCAGATGATGAAACAGTTATCAACTGCAGCCCAGATGATACCTTTTTCAACAAATCATTCAAAAGAGTTGTAAAATCTGAATCAGACTCTGCTAGTTCAGTAACTCATCAATTGAGATCTACTAAACTAACAAGGAATGATGGCACGATCAAACTTGAAAATTTCTTAAATGGAGAAAATTCTGATCATCAAAATGGTAGTACTTCTGTTCCAACAGTCTTTCCCTCTTTAAACTCAACTTTTATTGGAAAGAACAGTCAGGGACAAAAGTATTCAAAGAAACAACAGACAAATAAACAACCCATTCAAGCTGTCTTTAAACCAAAAGAACAAAGCAAGCCCATTGTTTTCAAAGAAAAACCTTTGAAACCAGTCGCTGTGCCACAAAAACAAAAACCTTTTCAAAAACCGATTCAAAGTCACTTTCAAAAGATAAACTTCAATCTCTCAAGGAACTTTCAGAAACCATCATTTCACCAAACTCCATTCCATCATCATAATGTTTTCAAAAATCATCAAAATCCCGGATACAAAGAAATGTCATCAAACAGAACTTCACATATAGGATACTTTTCACAAAAACAGAAATCGTTTCAAATGACAGGTTTTCAAAGACAAATCTTAAATTGGGAAAATCTGATAAGTCAAATCAAGCCTCAACCACTTCGTCCAATTAACAGAAACCATAATGATTTCAGATTATCAAAAACCATTAACAAATCAGGACCCACCATGGTTTGGGTACCTAAAATTTCTGTCTAATTGCAGGCACTTTGTGCTGGAGAGCCCAAGGATGGCACATGGTATATCGATAGTGGCTGCTCCAAGCATATGACAGGAAACCAGAGCTTTCTACGAGACTTCAAACCCACAGAATCCAAACAAGATGTTACTTTTGGAAATAACATGACTGCAAGAATCAAAGGTTATGGAAACATAACAAATGGTCACTTCACCATCAAGAAAGTAGCCTACGTCGACGGCCTGAAACACAACCTAATCAGCGTATCACAACTTTGTGACAACAATCATGAAGTTCTTTTCACCAAACAACGAAGCATAATCACAGATGCCAAGACCAAAGCCATTCTAGTTAATTCTGATCGTCTAGGCAACATGTATCCACTAGATATGGACCTTATCTATGGAAAACCAGACATCTGTCTCTTGTCCAAAGCTTCTGCTGATATTAGTTGGTTGTGGCATCGTCGTCTTTCCCATCTCAATTTTGGCTACATCAACAAATTGATTGCAAATGATCTTGTTCGCGGACTGCCACTTCTGAAACTTGATAATGAAACTCTTTGTGCAGCTTGTGAAGGAGGAAAACTGTCCAAATCCTCTCATAAAAGCATTTCTGAATCTAGTGTATCCGAACCACTAGAATTACTGCACATTGATCTTTACGGCCCTGCAAAAACCCAAAGCATAAAAGGGAAGAAATACATCCTTGTTATTATTGATGATTACTCACGCTTTACTTGGGTTTTCTTTTTAGAAGAAATGATCAATTTCATCAAACAGATTGAATTAAAGCTCAAACGACCAGTTCGAAGAATCCGAAGTGATAATGGTTTAGAGTTCAAAAACATAACTCTAGACTCATTTCTCAAAAACAAAGGCATCGAACACAACTTCTCAGCCCCTTACACTCCTCAACAAAACGGCGTTGTTGAAAGAAAGAACCGAACTCTGTGCGAAGCTGCAAGATCAATGCTTATCTTTGCCGATCTACCACAATACTTCTGGGCAGAAGCAATAGCCACAGCTTGCTACACTCAAAATCGCTCTTTAATCCATAAACAACTTCATAAAACACCATATGAAATCATTAACAACCGAAAACCAAACATCAAATTCTTTCATATTTTTGGTTGTCGATGCTTCATAAAGAATAACAAAGATCACCTTTCAAAATTTGAATCAAGATCAGACGAAGGAATTTTCCTTGGTTACTCCTTTACCTCAGCTGCTTATCGAGTACTGAATAAACGTACTAGAGTAATTGAAGAAAGTACCGATATTCATTTCGATGAATTTTATGTCAGGAAATTGGATCGTAAACATTTTGGATCTAAAATGATCGATAATATCTTTCAAAATCCAATTCAACAAATACCTTCTACGGACATAGAAATTGATCTTGATTTACTTTTTGAACAACCCAAAACCGCTTATAATTCTGAATTTCTAACATCTTCTACTTTTTCTACAGGAAACTCCGATGCAGAAACTTCACAATCAAACCAAGAAAATACAGATCAAGTCGAGGGGGAATTACCAACACCAAATCCCTCTTTGAACACTCCCAATCCACCTGTTCAAAATGATCCCAGTGCATCATCTATGGGGGAACCTTCATTACCCCATTCTCACCCTATAATCCAAAAAGACATATCTGACAACAACCAAAATCTATTCCCAACAGAATCACCTGACCAAGAAGAACAATGGGACATAGAAACACCAATCGAAATACCTGAAAAAACTCGCCTAAACAAATGGACCAGAAATCATCCTGCAGAACAAATCATAGGAGATCCAAATTCTGGTATTCAAACAAGAGCCGCTACCTCAAATGAATGTTTATACGGAGCATTCTTATCGATGACCGAACCCAAAACCATCCATTCAGCTCTCAAAGATCCAGACTGGGTCAAAGCCATGCAAGAAGAACTAGCCGAATTCGAAAGAAACCAAGTATGGGATCTTGTTCCTACTCCTCCCGATGTTACTGTAGTAGGTTCAAGATGGGTTTTCAGAAACAAAACTGATGATCAAGGCATATTCTGTCGAAACAAAGCAAGACTTGTCGTCAAGGGCTATTCACAACAAGAAGGAATCGACTACGATGAAACTTATGCTCCAGTTGCAAGACTCGAAGCCATTCGTATCTTTCTAGCATATGCAGCTCACAAGAACTTCAAAGTATTTCAAATGGATGTAAAGTGTGCATTTTTACATGGAGAGATTGATCGCGATGTGTATATTCAACAACCTCCAGGCTTTGAAGATCCACAGTTCCCAAATCACAGTTTTAAGTTACAAAAAGCAGTTTATGGCTTAAAACAAGCACCTCGAGCCTGGTATTCAACATTGTCAACATTTCTAGAAGAATCAGGATTCAAAAGAGGTTCAATTGATCAAACTCTCTTTCGTAAAATTTTTAATAAGCATCTGTTAATCGTTCAAATATATGTCGATGACATTATTTTCGGTTCTACTGATGAATCTTTGAGTATCAAGTTTGCAGATTTAATGAAGAGCAAATTTGAGATGAGCATGATAGGAGAAATGACTACCTTTCTTGGACTTCAAGTCAAACAATCATCAGATGGAATTTTCATCAATCAAGAAAATTATGTCAAAAATCTTCTAACTCGTTTTTCCCTTGATAAATCCAATACAGCAAAAACCCCAATGGCCTTTGGTTACAAATTAGATGCAGACTTAAATGGCAAGCCTGTCGATCAAAAGAAATATCGAGGAATGATAGGATCACTCCTATACCTCACAGCCAGCAGACCCGATATCATGTTTTCTACATGTGTCTGTGCCAGATACCAAGCCAATCCTATGGAATCTCATGCTATAGCTGTGAAAAGAATTTTTAAATATCTTAAAGGAACTCCATCTCTTGGCTTATGGTATCCTGCTAACTCTGATTTTCAGCTTAACGCCTTCACCGACTCCGACTATGGAGGATGCAGACTAGACAGGAAAAGCACATCTGGTTCTTGTCAGTTTCTAGGAGGCAGACTGGTAAGTTGGACCTCAAAGAAACAATCATGCGTGTCCACTTCAACTGCAGAAGCTGAATATGTAGCTGCCGCAAGTTGCTGTTCACAAGTCATGTGGATGCAAACCCAATTACGTGACTATGGCTACAAAGTATCACAAATTCCCATATTTTGTGACTCAACCAGCGCAATTGCCATTTCTCACAATCCCGTGCACCATTCCATGACAAAGCATATCGACATTCGATATCATTTCCTCAAAGACAACATACAAAAGGGTCATATCGAATTGCACTTCATAAACACTGAAGATCAAATTGCCGATGTCTTTACTAAGGCTTTAGACGAAACCAAGTTTCAATACTTCCTAGGCCGTCTAGGAATGTTGAATCCAGATAACATCCATCCCTAATCTCTTACTTTTTGTTTGTACAAAAGAGTGTTTAATTTCATCCAAATAGAAAATTCAAAAATTTACCAAAAACATTCAAATAACCAAAATTTTCCAAAAAAAAAACATCCACATAATCAAAAATCAAAAAAATTAGGATAAAGTTTTATCTTTTTAAAAAGTCCTTATAAAACCATGTGATTAACATCTTCTTGACTAAATTTTCAGATACTTATGCTCGATGAATGTTCTCAGTCATATTGATTCTTAAATTAAAGTGAAGGTTCAAATCTCAAAATTTTCGTTATGAACATTCTCCTATTCCCTTTGAATTTATTTCAATTATAACGATTTTATCAATTAAGGGACAAAAGATCAGGAGATTCAGATGAAAACCAAACCCATGTGAGAATTTGTGCCTCGTCTTTAACTGCCAAGTGAAATTCATTTCTGTGAGCAAAGGTGTTTTCATTATGACTTATAGGATTTATACTCTTATACCGTGATGCTAGTCTTATTTTTGCTTAGATATCAAAATGACCAGGGACGATACAATCATTTCTTTATATATTAGACAAACTGTCTATTATATCACCTATCCCTATCCTCAATGAAGCCACATCAAGAAAAGATTTATCATCTTGCATAGCAAGTCTGACAAATGAAGAAACGACAAAGTCACATCCAACAAATGCTGTCAACAAATCACAATTGATAACCACATCAGATATCTTTTCACAAAATCAAGAAAAGATAAAGACAAAGGTGAACACCTCACCAAAGAAAATGAAGATTTACAACAACAATCAATCAAGACAGACATCTCTCAAAATTTTCCAAACAAACAGATTCTCAAATGCTTTATCAAATATAGCTGTCAAAACCTAAGACTTACCGGGATACTGTAGCCTTCATAATTGGATACTCTTAGTTGCAAACTGCACTATGAATATTTCTAAAAACCTCTATATGTATTTCCCGACGGAGAGAGAGTGAACATCAATGGAATGAATGAAGAAACCCTCTGAGTAATGCCGAAACCAGTCTTATATGATTGATTATCTAATATGAAGACCAAGTGACTAAAGTATATAGGTATAAATCCACATTAAGCATAAGTCAACACCTTCAAACTGAGAGATATCACTCATCTTTAGTGATTATACACCCGTTCTGCACCCAGAACAAACAAACACCTCAGTCAAGTGTGAGATATACCAATGAGAAGTTCATCTGAATCGACCTATTAAGATCACTTGTCGTCTTTATAAATGTTATAAAATCTTAAGGAATATTATGAAAGTACATATACAAAAACCTTTGATAATTGAACATGAAACTTTGATTCAGAAACAAATATTCTTGACAAACATTCTTCAAAACATAAGTAAAATCTAGTCACACTCTTTCAAAACAAGTGATATGGTTTTATAAATGTTTTATCCAAATTACAAGAATTTTCAACCTTACCTTTTAATCTGTTCTTATTTCAGTAATGATCACATAGGGGGAAATTGTTGAAAAATATATTTTTGTATGTGACAATCACTGAAATAAGATGAACTGTTATTATCTAACAAATATTATCAGTTTATTTCAGATTGCGTGAATTCAAGATCTAAAACAAGAATAAATCAAGAACCGAGAAACTTTGAGAAAACATCCAAACCTGAGGAAGTAACGCTACAAACCAAAGAGCAAAATACAAAATATCAAACTGCTACAGCAATCACGACGCGACAGACATAGTGGTCGCGACGTGAAGAAGAAACAAAGACAGAAGACCAAAAACCTACAGCGCTCGCGACGCGACGAAGGTGATGGTCGCGACGCGAAGACTTCCAGCGCGAAGCTCCAACGTGACACCACCAACTTTCTAATCGCGAGACTACCAACGCACTACCTTCGCGACGCGACCAAAAGCAACGCGACCAAAAGTAAACGCGACGAAAAGCTCGACATACCAGCGAAGACGCACTGACCCGACAAAAAGCGCACCGACCACCAGCCGAGCAGCTTCGCGACGCGACGGACCATATGGTCGCGACGCGAACGCTGTGTGTTCAGCAACTATAAATTGAGCCTTTCTCTTGCTATTTTGTTACACCCAATCAACCAAGTATTATACACTCATATACTCTCTAAGAAACCCACGACCAGAAACCTCAAGACTCTCAAATTTCTGCATTTGGCAACAAGAATCAAACCGCACAACCGCAAGAAACAAGATATCCTCCCGACACCAAAACTTCAAACCTCTAAACAACCTCTACCCGACACCAAACCTCAAACCTCCAAACAACCTCTACCCGACACTAAATATCACCAAAACCTCATTCAACCCGAGCAAAGAACAAGAATCGAAGCTTCAAAGAAAATCGTCATATTCATCTGCTATCGATAAGTTCTTTTGAAATTATCCGTGTTATTATTGATTTATTGAAACTGTTATAAATCAACTGTACCAAACATCCAAGACATAAAAATTGAACCGTGACAACGAAAACACATGTGGACTGTATTTAACCGAGACATCTAACTTCTAACTTCTAACCTTTTTATTTATTGTAAAAACACGTTATAGTTGATAATGGCGTTTATTACATCTAACATCTAATTTCTAACTTCTAACTTCTAACATTTTTATTTATTGTAAAAACACGTTATCGTTGATAATGGCGTTTATTACATCTAACTTTTAACTTCTAACTTTTACTTTATTTACCGCTTTCTGTCCATTTAAATATTGTCTAGTTTAGATTTACCGTTTTATCTTATTCCGCAACTCTTATTTATTTCCGCATATTATAGATAAAATACATATCTGTCACACAGTAATCGGCTTAAAATCCCTTATTCGTGGTGATCAGTTATCGTTATTTTCCAACACTTATGTAGGGGATTATTCCCATTTAAGGGCATATTGGGTTTTTTAACCCATCTTTTGAAATCAAATCTAGCGTAGTACCAATTTTATTCCCAATCGATCACCGTCTTCACCCGTGTTCATCTCCACGTTTGGCAATACATACATGATTAGCACTCAAGGTCAAACCGATTTGGCGAAACATTTGATTTTGCGACATATTTCGTAGCGATCAAGGAATAATTTTCGAATTTAAGGTTCCCTAAATCGATTTCAGAAGTAATCGATTTCACCCAAATAGCCATCAATCAGTAGTTATTTGTAGGATAATCCTCTCGGCGCTCCATGTTCTAGTCATTTTCTCTTGCAATTCAAGCAAAATAGCTTACTTCAGACTTCTGGTGTAAAACCTAGTACATATGTTTATTAATGAACATATTGATCTAAACTTCCTTTTCTTGTAACAGTTTAACATTGCTGTCAATTTCTAAGGTGAAAGTAGCTTGTCACACCTTAAAATACAAATTCATTCTCTTTTGGGAATGAAGGCGTGCCTTATTTTGGCATTACCATGATTAGATCTGTTGGCATCACATTGATTTCTTCTTCTGTTTGTTGTGTAGACATTTTACTAGAGAAATTCAAAACACATGTTCATCAATGAACATATGTTCATCCATGAACATATGTTCATCAATGAACATATTACGACGCAGTGGTTTCTTTCTTCTTTTTCGTTAACCCTTTCTGTTATACGATCGTTATACGTACATTGATGAATATAAAACTTGCATTCATGGATAAACATGAAATAAATGTGATACAAATATGAGAATAGATTGATGTGCATTGATAAACATATGTATGTTCATCAATGAACATATGTTCATCAATGAACATATGTTCATCAATGAACAAAATACGATCACGTAACATTATACAACACTACGAATAAATAGTTCTTCAGATCTTCAGATGATTCTCAATCGATTCAATTGAAATTGAGAATTCGATCGGTTTTTGCTCCTTATTATTGACGAAATCTGTGTAAGTTTATATTAGGATACGTACCTTTAATTCGCTATCTTCTGTTATGGCAATGTGGATATGGATGTTAATTGGACCATCATACCCTTTATCATCAAAACAAGATCAACGGTGAAAAATATTGTTCTACAGTTAGACATTATATTTTGGTTCTGCTTTGAACCCATATATATATATATATATATATATATATATATATATATATATATATATATATATATATATATATATATATATATATATATATATATATATATATATAAAAATAAATAATATATATGTATATATATATATATATATAAATATATATATATATATATATATATATATATATATATATATATATATATATATATATATACATATACATATATATATATATATATATATATATATATATATATATATATATATATATGTATATATATATATATATATATATATATATATATATATATATATATATATATATATATATATATATATATATATATAGAGAGAGAGTAATGATCAAATGTGGAACACAAATATTGTGTGATCGTGTGAGACAATATCAGCCATTAGATGAAAAAAAATGCATGGTTAAGATGATGATGGCATGATCGTAATTAATTGAATAAAAATTAGTTATTTTTAATTAAATAAAATCAATAAGGGTAAATTAGTCAAATTTATCCATGACAAATTTTGGAATGTGCGGATATTTAGGGTTTAGAATTTAATTAGTTATCTTGCATGATCGTACTTTCCATTCTTATAATTTTTACCTATTTGTATAATTACACTGTAGCCCCATGTACTCTTCATGCTTGGTCGATTTGATCCCCATGTTATTTTTTTGCCTTATAGGGGCATGAAGTCTTTATTTGAATTGTAAAAAGGTCCCTCTTGTATAAAACGAAGGGGTAAACCGGTTGCAGGTCCTAGTCAGCAGCTGAGTCATGTGCCATGTAACATCGAAAACCCTTGATTGAATTTAAAACCTTTCAGTTGTTCAATTGTTGTTAAGAAGACACTGACGAAAAGAAAACCCTCAACCTCAATCGCAAACCCAGTTCGCCAAAAATTGTTATAGTCGAAGGAAACCATGGGATCGAATGTCGTCGTTGAGTTACACTTCAAAGGAAAATTTAATCGACAACCGTTTGGCTACATCAATGGCATGCATCAGTACCTAGACGATGTTGATTTTTCGGGGATGGAGTTGAAGGAATGTATCGACTTCCTTGAAAGGTTAGCTGAAAGAGAATACAAGAACCTGTACTACTGTGTGCCGGACCATGACGTTCCTTATGAGTTGCGTTTAATTACAGACGAGATGGAGTATGTGGAGTTCATAGAGGTTTTATACCACTGTGGAGTTGTACTACCAATTTACATGGATCATGAAGGCATTATCATACAGGACTGGATCGATGAGGACGATGAAGTAGTTATTACTCCAGATGAGGAAAAATCTGATACAGTCATGGGGTCACCCAAAAGAGTAGATGAAAATTCTCAAGATGAAGAAGAAAATATGGGTGATGAAGCAGAAGAAACGGATATGGATGTAAACACAGAGTCTGCAACAAGATTCAATCCAAATGTTGAATGGAAGAAGCAGGTGCCTGTTTTAGGTATGAGGTTCGAGAATCCTAAACAACTGAAAACTATGCTCTGTAATTATGCCGTTGCTAATGGTTATCAGTTATGCTTCAAAAAAATGATAGTAGGAGGTTGTTAGTAAAATGTTGTAACGGTGATTGCACATTTAGGTTATGGGGGTCTTGGATGAGTGAGGAAAAATCATTTCAAATTAAGTCCCTTAAAGAAGAGCATAATTGTGCAAGGAATTTTAGAATGGGTTCCCTTGTGACATATGCTTGGATTGGTAGTCATTACACTAATGAGATACTACACAAACAAAAAATGAGTGTTAGACTATTAAGGGAAGAGGTAAGAAAGGATTTTGGTATAGAGGTTAGTATGAGCCAGTGTCGTAGAGCAAAGAAATATGCATTATCTCTAATTGAAGGAACCATTGTTGAGCATTATGCAAAGCTATGGTCATATGGTGAGGAGATTAGGAGATCAAATCCTGGTTCTACTGTGAATATTCAAGTTAATAGCATGCCGGATGGGAAGAATTACTTTAGCAAATTCTATGTTTGTTTTGCTGGTATTAAAAAAGGGTGGAGATCTGGATGTAGAAGAATCATTAACTTAGATGGATGTTTTCTCAAAGGGTTATGTAGTGGGGAACTGTTAAGTGCTGTTGGTAGGGATGCAAATAATCAGATATTCCCAATTGCTTGGGCTGTTGTGTGTGTAGAGAATAAAGAAAACTGGAAATGGTTTTTGGAACTTCTTGCAGAAGACCTACACTTGGAAACAGGTCTTAGTGTCTCCCTTATGTCTGATCAGCATAAGGTATGGTGTACTTTTGATATTATTGGTTTTTGTTTAAAAATAAATTACCTTATTGACAATTATTCTAATGTTGCAGGGTCTTTTGGAGGCAGTGAAAGAAGTGTTACCTGAAGCTGAGCATAGACAATGTGCAAGGCACATATATGCTAACTTCAAGAAGAGATTTACATGAGCTCATTTTGAAAACCTTTTTTGGAAAGCATGTAAGGCTACAACTGAACCCCACTTCAATGCAATCATGAAGGAAATCCAACAAATGAGCAATGTAGCCCATGAATATTTGTTAGAGAAGAATCCTAAAACATGGTCAAGAGCTTTTTTCAAATTTGGTCATATGTGTGATGCAGTTGAAAATGGATTCTCAGAAACATTCAACAGTGTCATTACTGAAGCTAGGAAAAAACCCATCATAACCATGTTAGAAGAAATTCGTATGTATGTTATGGACAGGATGTATAGAATGCAGCTCAAAGGAAGCAATTGGCCAGAGTATGAAATTTGTCCAGTTCTTAGACAGAAAATCAATAACTTGAAAGTCCTGCAAAGGTACATTGTGTTTGTCTATTCTAAACTGGTTGTTATGTATATAAATGTCACTAATCATGTAAATAACAGGTACTGGCATGTGTTGCCATGTGGTTTGATGCAATTTGAAATGAGGAATATGGGTGAGGCATATGCTGTGGACTTGGAAAAGAAGACGTGCACTTGCAGGCTATGGCAAATAAACGGTTATGCATGTGTGCACTCATTGGCAACAAATTCATTTGTAAATGGGACAATTGAACAATTTGTGGATCCTTTATATCTTGCAACTTTTTATAAAAACACTTACAAACATCCGATTCAAGGTATGAATGGATCAGAAATATGGCCATCAACTGATTTCATTCCCCCTTTACCCCCATTAGAAGAAGAATGCCAGGTAGGCCAACAATAAGGAGAAAGAAAGATGCATCTGAGATAAGCAAGAAGCACACAGTCTCTAGAGTTGGTAAGATAGTTTTATGCAGCATTTGCAAAGAGAGTGGGCACAACAAATTAACCTGCAAAAAGGTAACCACACCTACAAATTCATCAACTTCTAAGAGGGTTAAGAAACAAGTGCTACATCAGGAGAGGGAGGTGGATACATCAATAGTTAACGAACCTGTGAGTGGGGATGCTACAAATTTAACTCAGGAAAGTGTTTGTACCAGGAAGCGTGAGCCAAAAAGATCAGAAAGAATACTAAAAAAGAAGTTGGGGAAAACAGTTCATGTTCCTAGTGGTGAAGGGATGACTTCTACTCAGCCTATGGAGTTGGATTAGTTTAAAATATTGTCTTGTTATGTCTTTGAACGTACAATTTAGTTATTTTAATAATGTGTATTTGTGTGTGTTTGAGAGTACAATCCCTTTGGTGTTTGTGTTATGAAATATGGTTGTTATTGAGAATAATATGTTATTGTGGATTGTCTTTATATTTTGTTATTCTGGATTTTGTTGGAATGGTTATACATTTGGTGTTTCTGTTATGTAAAATTTTGTTATTAGGACCAATTTTGCATTGTCACTATAACGCATTACCAATAAGGACTAAATTTGCAAACATTTTTTAAAATTACCAACAGTCTCCTACTTGGATAAGTCTATGACTAAAATTACCAATTTACCCTCTAATTAATTTAGCAACTGTAGCTTCCTAGAAACCGCTGCCGAACTCTGACCTAGTCAGTTCTGTCCAAAGATAAGTGATCATATGATCCTTCGTCCAACAAGATATTTTCAGACACGAGACATGGATTGAGATCAATCTCTGTCTGATACTCTGTTCCCCGATTTCCGATTCTGCTTATGACTTTAGAACTTCTAATTGAACACATCAATTTAGTCCAGGCTGGCCAGCACTTTAGTCAACTTCAAAATCATCGAGAGGCCTACAGATATCTGTTTCCCATCAGGGCCAAGGAACGAATAAGCTTCGACTCATATGCTTATATCTTTTACCAGTCAAATCATTCACAACAACATGTTTTATAACATCGAGTTACCAATGCGTTTTCGTATTATCAATGAATAACTGCCTTGTAAATCATAACTCATATATCTCCACTTCAAGATCATAAGATATTATCGTCTCAACATTGCTTGTGATATAATCCATGAAGCAATCTACTGAGCGTGGGTTTATCCAATACTCAAATCTCTATTTCTAAGTACTCATGAATGTTGTAGCAATCCTATTGCTATGTCTAACTCCTTAGACAGTCTACAAACCAATTCATGACAGTCTTGATTCAACACTTACTTCCCAAAGTATGAGCGACTGTGGACCTATCTGAATAATTAAATTATTCGGGAAGTAAAACATGCAAAAGTGAAACATAAAGATCTGACTGGCAGCTACTCCTGCTAATTACCAAGTCTCCACAAGGTAATCACCAAGTCTGGTCTTGTAATAACCAATTATCGGTTTCAAAAATTTCTTTTAAACTTTCAATTCTAATTTTACATCTATGTCTTTATGAACCTTACACTCTTTCTATGTATCCAAAGTATCTTATACTTGTACATTTTATTGCAGATGATCCAATCGGATGCTCATCCAATAACATCTCAATATGTTATCCTGTCAATTTCTCTCCTAACTCAATTCTGGTAATGTGTACTGTGACTTCCTATGGTTCTGGGGTCTTTAGTCTACTTGACTGCACCCTAAGACTATTTCGAGGCGTTATGATGTGCCGGTGAACCACACGCGCTCCATCATAATACCAACGAGATTCTTTAACCATGAAGTCCTTTAACATCATGTCCCGACGTTAATAATTACGACTTTGAAAAATCTTTCAAATTTTAACCCTATCACTTTCACCCTAATCATTTCCCAATGTTTCTCTCTTGAGTTCAAACAATCCATCCAGTATTCCCAGCCAGACAATGTCCTGAATCCAACTTATTATGCCCTAAGCATCAAGTCATCAGGACATGTTCATGACATTAGGATCGACCCAAGAAAATTTGTGGAACCCGATCCAATCTTATTCCAAACCTTTTTCGGAATCCAAAGATTATTCATAATCCTTGTGTCATGATTTTCGAAAAACTATTTCCTTTCGGAGACTCTTCTCATGCATCTTGAATCTTATCAAGATCATGCTTAGAATGGCTAGGTCTATGCTGGTGATTTCATCTATATAATAGATGACTTTGAATTATGTGAGTATATTGCACCTTCTTAGTTTCTTTCACGCCAAGTCATCACACTTTGAAATGATAAGAAAACTTTTCCTAAGTCTATGCATCTTGAATCTCATCAAGATCATCTTGGCAGAATCTGGATCTATCTCATAGATGTTTACAACCACCTGAGTATGCCGTATTTCTATTAAGGCTTTCATAGCGATCTGTCTCTTAACACTAAGTCATTACACTTTGTAACGAAAAGAGACGTTTCCTAGAAACATTATGTATCCCACGTATGGAGATAGTAGATAACGGCGACTCCCACTGGCTTTGACATGGTTATAGACTATTCACAAAATCCAGGACTTATGGTACATTTTGAGAATCCAAACCTTTCTGACATTTTAATGGAAATCTTTCAGTCCTTTCTCAAAATCCAATCCTTTGGCATATTTTGAGAATCTGAATATCCTTTCTTGCGAGATGCCCGTGGGACGAAACCCGGGGCTATGTACCTTTTGTAATGGCATGCTCTATGTGTGTCCCTATTAGTGTGCCGGTAAACCACACACGCTCCACTAACGACTCACACTATGCCACGCAGAATCCTCTCGGATTTCATCTGCTATTGAGAGTGCTTTACTCGGAATCAATTGCTTGACTCTGAGTATCGACTCACTCAACTAGATGCTCTGAAGGTATGTATATGTCCATGTTGCTTTCTTTTGATAACTCAGTTACTCCCACTGGTTTTTAGACCAGGTGTAAAATCAATCAAATTTTCATACAGACCGTGTCTCGCCCTAAGGTCCTCTTATTTGGCAGCAGCCGGGCTCACCAATGCTTCCAAGTAGTCGGATTGCAAATCCGAACCAACTGCAGTGTTTTACCACCAATCGGTATGTCCCCCCGATCACAACTACTTATGATGGTGATCAATACTACTGGTTAAGAGGAGATAATGTCAGTTGTAAAGCAGAAATCTGATTTCTACTCCAAGCCTAGTGATGACTAAAAGGTTCTTTCATTGCTAATCCTAAACTCATTTAGGACTGTCCCAACTCCCACTATTTTCTTGGACCATGAGTTCTTTCTAAAAGAGCTCTTTAGTTACAGTAGGATAGCTAATGAAACGACAATGCTGATCAAGTTCAGCTGGTCATGAGGTTCAGATGAACACTACAAGACCCTGTACTTTCTATGTACAAGTAGGATAATCCAAGCTTTACATTTCAGGCAGTGTTTGCAAGACCTACTTAGTCTAGGATGTGGTCGGAGTATGGTTTATATGGACTGACTGGTATAGTGTTCATCTTATTGGAAACTAATTGGCAATGTATCTCATACATCGAGGATCGAACTGTTTCGACCAATGCTCCATTATCTTCCCTAAGACACATTATAACCATTAATGCTCTTGGAAGAGAATGAACTGTGAAACCTTTTTCTCAGTTTATGTTATCACTCAGGTTCTGTGGAACTTGTACTTCCTTTGAAGTCCTTGGACTGTTCAAGGTCTCAATTCAATTACTTATACCGATAAGCAATGTCATATTCATCATACCGAATGATGAATATTGTGAAGTACAAACAATTGTGTTCTATCTCAAGATTCGAGCAACACACCGCAACAGGTGTGTCTGTTGCTCTTAATCTCAATGTCTTTTACATATCTATGTAGACTAATGACTTTGTTAACTTGGTTCAAGACTTGCAATCTTCAGTTGACTCTAAGTCAACTGATTCCAAAATCCTATCCTCTGGATCTTTGGGTGATTCATTTCTTGCCATATGTGCTTTATGAAGAACTTAATCATCATCTGACTCTAAGTCAGATGATTCCAAAGTCCTGTCCAACTGGACCTTTGGTTGATTCATTTCTTGACACATTAAGAACTCAATTCATCAAGTGACTCTAAGTCAAATGATTCCAAGGTCCTGTCCAACTGGACCTGTGGTTGAATTAATTCTTATAACATTTGTATTAACAATCATAAATGACACAATTCTTGAATCCAAACACTTTGGATGCATCAACATTCAAGTTATTACTAAGCATACATTCAACACATTCATATAACATTTCAAGGATAATTTCAAACAACAGGTGTTAAAAGAAAATATGACAATTTTATTAAAAATAAAAAATCCTTGAACAATGTAATAGACAATGTAAAAAATGTATCTAAAGACTAATAACGATGTTCTAATATCTATCTAAACTTCAAAATTGCACGAGCTGGAGATCCAATCCAAATGTGCTCCTATGCGACAGATTCCCGTGCCTTCTTGATTCCCTGCATACAAACCAAAATGTGATTATCACATTATGTATCAAGAAATCTTGGAACAGGAATTTTGAGGTTTTTAGATATACCTGAGCTTTCAAAAGAGTTGGAGCGTCTTCCAATCTTTCCGTGACTGTATCCGAATTAGCGGATTCCCAGTTTGAGACATGTCCAGTCGATCTTGACCGTTTCTTGTTATGTCTCTTCACTGGACTTAATCTAGAAGTAGTTGAGCCATTGGAGCTATGCATGTCCAAGAGTGACTCGTATAAAGTCAACAGTGGACGCATTTCCATAAGGGTCTTTTTCTGGTCTTCTTTTCTATACGTCTGAATGAACAGATCGTACTCATTTGTCAGCGAAGCGAGCAGAATGTTAACACTCTCTTCCTGACTCATGGAATAACCAAGTTTATGCAACTCGCCTATGTACGCTTCAATCTGAAGAACATGCGAATTGACACTACTTCCTGCTTTTAGCTTGCACTCTGCAAGTCTTTTGAAGATCCTGGTTCGTTCCTCTTCAACTGGTTTCTGGAACTTTTCCTCAACCAGTTGCATTAACTCATATGGCCCCAAGGATTCAAAATCCTTGCGGAACTCGGGGTCAATGGTTGATAGCATGAGGTCACGAATCTCTTTGGATTCATCATAAGAACCTTTTATGATGACTTGTTCCTGTGGAACTGGGATCGGATACTCAGTGAGATGTAGCTTGCCAGCAATGCTGAGAGCCAGTCTCCAATTGCGAAGCCATTCTTTACAGTTGAGACCAGTCACCCTTTCCATATTTAGCAGGTGCATTCTGATGCTTTCAGAAATGGGTGAAGGAGGAGAATTGACACTTGACATCTATAAGAGAAAGTAGAATTTATTAGTTTAATTTTCCCTTTTAAATAATTACCCAATATGTTATTTAATAGGGCTAGGATCCAAAATACCCCAATTATGGTGTGAAGAGGGATGTCGTAATCACAACATAATGGTCATTAAGGTAGATAAGCACTTATCAATTTCATCTTATGAAATTCCTAGATCTGTTGAGATTCATTAAACTTTTCAATGGCATGTTTAATCTCGGATGTACTCCACTGTTTGTGACTGGGATGCCGAGGATCACAAACTGGATGTGAATAACCATGCAAATTAGCTTAGTACTCTCGGGTTAATTATCATCTCTAATTGATGTGCCGGTAAACCACACACGCTCCATCAACAATGATAATACCCGGGAAACCCATCGCAACTCTTTATGAACCCCTATTGGCGTGCCGGTAAACCACACACGCTCCACCAATGTTTCATAAAGTGCAATGTGCAATTTCATGGATTAGCACCAATTCACATTTTCCCTAAAGTAACTAGATTTGGGTTTTATTAAGTGTTCTAGTACTTTGAATCATTATACTTTTAGTGATTATTAGGCGGTCCTATCAAACCTGTTCGGCTAATGACCCTCCACTGATCAGGCGAGCGGTGGGCGAGAGTGTTCACCCATTCGACCGCCATTTTATAGGCAGTCTCCTTATACCCACTTTATAGACCAGCTTCGTGAATGAGGCCTACTAATGATTTGACAAACCATTTTAATCTTATACATATAACAATAACTTTCTAATTATAATATATATAAGATGTAATTTTTTAAACCATTAAAAAATTGTTTCTGGTTTATCTTTTAATTTATTGTCGATTTAAGCTATTAAATTTAAAATTAAATTAAACCATTTAAAGCCGATTTAATTATCTTTTAATTAACCAATTAATTAAATTAATTAAATTTGATATTTTAAACCTCTTAAAATATTTATAGATTTTATCTATTAATATTCGGAATTTAAACCATTTAAATCGAAATTAATTAAATTCTATTAATTATCTTTTAAATAAACAATTATTTAAATTAATTAATTTTGCAGATAGGTGTCACAAAATAATCAAATTAATTTAAACATATCCCTATCCCCTAATTTTCGAATTTTAGGATAAAGGTTTAAGGTTTTATCTATTTAAACAATTAAAGTTACCAAAAATAGAAAGCCTACTAAACCATTCCCTTTTTCACGCCAAGCAAAGGGGAGGGGCCAGGGTTTTTAGAAACCCTAACCCTAATATTCAAAACGGCCACATTAGGGTTTAGAAACAATAAACCCTAATTTACAGGATACAGTTATAACAATTTAACAAGAAAACACACCAAATAGCTCTGATACCACTGAAAGGTTTTCTGCAACTATGAACTAACATTCCTAAGTTCACATGCAACCTATATAGATCTAGGTTTTCTTCTAATTAAACATATAACATATCCTATAAGGCCAGAAAAAGATAAACTAAAAGAAAGATCAAGAAAAACCAACCTTAAAGTGAATCTTGGAAGCAAAGCAACAGAAGTCTCTTGCCTCAAATGCAGTCACATCCTTAGCTGAGCTCTTGGCCGAAAATTCCTTGGGAGAGAGAGTTAAAATTCGTGGTCTAGGGTTTAGGGAGAGCCTCCCTATTTATAGCCTCCATGTGGTGATCAGATAATCGTTACAGATAAGCCTTTTTGAATTCGAATTAAGATAAACTATTATTTTAATCATTCAAACACCATTTATCTGTTATATATATATATATATATCTCGAATATATATATATATATATATATATATATATATATATATATATATATATATATATATATATATATATATATATATATATATATATATATATATATATATATATATATATATATATATATCTATATATATATTTTCGACCACCACATGGTCACTCACACTGCCACTTACTCAACTATCGAATAATTAAAGTTTTAGTCCCTGTACCTTTAATTAATCAATTTAACTGCCAAATTAATTCCAATTAATTCCAGAAAAATTTCTAATTAATTATTATAGTTTCTAATTAATATATTATCACTTAAATATATTAATAAACTATTTATTTAACTTTTATTGATTTATTAATCACATAATAAATCAATCTTTCTCTCTACCGGACTTTCTGCCAATCCTCCAACTATGAGGGCAACCCAAATAGACTATGCTACTATTAATTAGATAAATACTAATTATTAGTCATGGCTTAGACACCTAATCCAACAGCAACTAGACCACCCCACACCACATACTTGAGGGTTTTTTTTGAGTTTGACGACTTCACGCCTGAGAGCTACATTTTCTTCCTCCAGGCGGCGATGTGCCGCGTCCACCTCTTCCCGTATAAGTGCCAGCTCCAGTTGTATTTGAACGTTCAGATGTTCCTCGTGGTCGATTTGCGTGTATATGATATCGTGGACTGTATACTCACCGAATAACGAGTCGTATGCGGGATCCATCACCAAGTTAAAGGGATTTAGCACCGTATCTTACTAGATCTAACTTTTTTGTGAAATTAGGGTAACGATTTCTGTGGAATTGCTCGATCTAGTGCCTGAATTATATACAAAGGGCTTCCGGTTAAACTTGCTCTCCAAGGCGAACAGTAGCCGGTGGCCTGTCCACCATGACGTGTGCGTAGTGACGTCATCAGTCGTCGCTTATGTGGCTTGGTCAACACCTACGTGGCTTACGCGTAACCGGGTGTACCGGGTGGGGGACAATTTCAAACGGTAATTCATTAGTTCATGCCCCTATAAGGCAAAAAAAATAACATGGGGATCAAATCGACCAAGCATGAAGAGTACATGGGGCTACAGTGTAATTTTGCCTTTTTTATTTACACCCAGATTTAATTCTTTAACAATGTGTTTGTTCGTATTCTTACAGAATTTAGGTTAAAATACTTGGATAGAAATTCAAAACGCAGGTATTTACTCATATTACGAAGAATACATGTCATCATTGAATAACTTTTAAAAAATACGATTTCATTCTAAAAGAATATTAGGACCGCTTATAATATAAACAAGAACATATACAATATTCTTGAAGAATATTGTCAACATTCAATACTAAACAATAATATATACAGAATTCTTGAAAAATATATAAAAATTCAATATCAAGTATAAAAACATAAATAACAATGTACACATTCTGTGAGAATGAAGCTTAAACTATTGTATCACCACATTCATTCCGAAAGAATATTGTTTATTTTGTTAGCTCAATCTTAAAATTCTGCTAAATTCTGAAAGAATATACCAATATCCTGATACATTCTAAAAGAATTTGTTGATGATAGTTGGCACTGTCCATTCACCATCTTCCTCATCATCCCAATCTTCTGGCTGAAATTTTAACATTAAGCATTTCATCGGGCACATGGTATGCATCTTAATAAAGGCCAAAACTTTAACCAATTTTACCAAAAACTAATACTTTAACCAATGGGTTAGAGACTTAGAGATATCCCAAAAGAGTCTTCATTTACAGGGGATATTTATTCGTCCCAAGGGGTATTTTTGTCCACAAGCCACCACAGCGGAAGAAAACTATCAACACAAGAAGTTATGCAGCAATTTCATACCTGCGCATTCCAGTTGGCATTAGAATTATCCTTCGTGGAAAAGATGTGATTCATCATAATATAGTTGATGATATGATGTTAATATCTAACAACTTGATAGATTTGTTCAAGTATATCAATTCAAGGATAAGACTAAATTAAAAAATCAAATGCAACCAATCCTTAATCAAATGCATCGAAGGATTAAAAAACCCACCGGTATAATGTTTTAAAAAACAAGGCAAAGAAATATTCCAAACGCAGCCAAAAAATATTTAAAACCGGTTGATAAAGCAAAAAAACACAAATGTTCAATCAACGATTCAAGTAAATTCGCAGCAATGAAAGGTCGAGAAAGCAAAAAAACACAATCAATATAATATTCAATCCAACAATTCAGAAAAACATAGCCAACAAAATACTCAAAAAACGCATCCAAACAAAAAATGCAGCCAACCGAGTCATTAAGCCATTCCGATTTTTACTTCCAGACTGATAATGGCTTACCTCTGAAGATCGGAGCAGCACCGTTACAAACAACACAAGCGGAAATACCTTTGTTCCAAAACCCTGATTCTCCCTTACCGGAGCCCGAGAAAGTTAAGCGTCTTGCGACGATAACCGAATCAGCAATAACAGATTTCGAATCGGTGAATACTTTGAAAGGAGCTGATGAGAAATCGACTTTGGTAACGGTTTCGGAAAAGATTCGGCGAGAAGGAAATTTCTAAGAATGGTGGAGGGGTGTTTGACCGTATAAGAAGGAGATAAGAAGAGAGGGAAGGAGATAATGACGGTTTTGTAGGCATCTTCCTTAATTATAGGCTTCAAATTTTATTATTATTTTAATTGACCAGAGATTATTACCTTATTTATGGGTTTTTATTTTAAGAATTAAATAATCATGAAATTTGAATTGCCGAAAATACCCTTTAAAAATGATTGGTTGATGTTGTCTCATACACTCACACAATATTTAGCCTCCACATATGAACCTACATCTATATATATATATATATATATATATATATATATATATATATATATATATATATATATATATATATATATATATATATATATATATATATATATATATATATATATTAAAGCTCTTTAAATTCTAACTAAAAAGTTATTTATCATTAAACTATTATAACTTGAATGGCTTTGTTAAGGTATACATTAAATTGATATGTGTAATACTTATTATCAATAAAAATAATAATTTGATATCTAAAATAATTAGTCGTCTTGAACGAATATACATAAATATTAAATTTAAGGATATTGATTTGGTTTAATTTTTCTAATTTGATATTTAGATTTAAAAGTTAAAGTAATATGAATGGTTTTTGTGATTATTTGATTAATATATTAATAAATAAACAATAACAAATATTTTTTCATCATAATTTTAAATCATTGATCATCTATCACATTCAATTGATGGTGTACTGATCGTTATAAGTTGTGTGAAGGTGTACACACACAAACACACACACACATACACACACACACACACATATATATATATATATATATATATATATATATATATATATATATATATATATATATATATATATATATATATATATATATATATATATATATATATATATATATATATATATAATGTGTATGTGTGTATGTGTATAATGAATAACAAACATATCAAACATATTGATCTTTATACATTATAAATAACAAATAATATGAAAAAATACAAAAGAAAATTAATACTACAACTTTTAATCTGTGTGTGCATGTGCATTTGTGTGTATGTATATAATGAATAAAAACATATTGATCTTTATACATAACAAATAATAAATAATACGAAAGAAAATTAATACTACAACTTTTAATAACATAAAAGTCTTAGAACATCTATGATAACATTTATATTAAAAAACAACATAGTGAACATTCATAAATTTACAAAAAGAATATATGAAATCAACATACATTTGATATATTTGCTTTTTTGAGAAAATATATCATACTCTCGTTTTTTAACATTTTCTCTAAAAAGAAGATTATCGGTATTTCAGATTTACCTCTCATCCCAAACTATATTATCCAATAAATTTCACATTATAACCATTGATGCGTCAAAACTCATTTCTTCAACTCTTCATATTTGCATCACAAACTCTTCAAAATATGATGATTTTTGTGAGAAAATCTTGTTTATATACTACTAATATACTCACAACATATTAATGAGAGGAAAAAAATGTTATTATTAATTGTCATCAGTTTTAGAAATATGAAAAAGCAATTAATTAAAACCTATTAAATATCATAATAATAAGTTATAAGTTAGAAATTATTGAGTGGTAGTGATTAATTGTTTGAAAGTTGTGGAGGTTTCAAATGAATATGGTGTAAGAATAAGACCTATCTTGAACCATATTCATTTGGATGACCTCTTTTATAAGATTTACTAGGCGAATCCCCGTACGTTGTGCAGGAACAAATTTATGTAGTTAGAATAATAATACATATGTTTTGTTAAAATATATAGAAGTCATTGTTATCTACTATATACTAACAATTGTTTATAAGAAACAAAAAGTTGATGTATCACTAATGAATTATCTTATATCAAGACATTAAAAAATCAAAACATAAAGAAATAATTAGTTAACTAATATCATAATAAATAAACAATAAGAAATTTCAGGATAATGGTTAAAATAAAAAAAAAAGAAATAATAGTATATCTGGAATCTATACTGTGGAAATTTTTTTAGACTTATTGGTAATAAACTAACATATTTTTACTGTCAACATTAAACAACTAAATACTAATGTTTAACTAAAATAAACTACCTTAATTAATGTAATAATATCATTATAATATTTAACTTTGTCATAATATTTACGATTACAAACTAATGATAATGTTTGTATTGATTTAATAAACATACTAAAAGCGTGTTGTCACATACATTTAATTCTAAAAATTACATATACAATAAAATTAAAATCATGTTTCATCATGTATTTTAAACAATTAAGAACTAATATTTATTTAAAATGAATCACCATGATTCAAGTGATAATATCATTACAATATATAATTTATCGTAATATGTTGATTATAAACTAACGTTAACATTATTATTAAAAAGAACATGAAAAGTCATAAGAGTTTTAAATAAATATGATTGAATTAAAAATATCTCTATTAATAATTATAATATGTAGGTAATTGTAAAATGTATTTATATATTAGCAAACTTCATTTCTTAAAAGATAATTATAATATATGATGAACTAAGTATTTTAAACACTATTCAGTTTAATCAAATTTAAGTATTGATTATATGTATGATTTACTAAGTATTTTGTAAAATAATTTATTTCAATCAAATTAAATTATTAATATCTTTTTATCAGAAATGCAAGAACAATTATTTATTGATCTACTTGTTTTATTTTTTTCAATAATCACTTCAAGTATTCATGTGTTTTTTGATAATTTTCCTGAATGTCCGTTTAAATATAAATTCTAAAATATAATATCTATTTAACTAATTATATATAAAGTTCTTTCAAAATACTAAAAACCCTAATATATAAATAAGATTTTATTTTATAAATCACAAACATGGCACATGATAATAAAATATCAAAGCTTGTATTACATGAAGATGTATTTTTTCTAATTGATGAAATAAGAGTACCAAAAATCTCAAATAAGAATCCAAATCATCAACTAATTACATAAGCTTAAGTTTGAGTTACAAAATAAGCATAAAACATAGTAAAATATAATAACTTCATTGCGAAATGTTTTTCATAGACACACATTTTTTTGTCGATAATGGTTGTATGATCATCGTAATATGGCTCGAAATATATCAAAAAAAAAAACTCAAGCCAATACAAATATCTTTAAACCTTGGCATTCTTCTTTCCATATGATTTGTCTCACTTTGTATGTGATTTGTATTTGTGTGTTACTCAAATGATTGTCATCTTTTATAGTAAAAAAAGACTATTCAACTACAATTCATATGATACTCATAAATTATATCATTATTAGTTTGAATAGTTAGTAATTATAATATATAAGTTAAAAACCTCTTGAGTGGTTTTTAATAATTAGTTGAAAGATGAAGAGATGGAGGTTTCAAATGAATATGGTGCAAGAATGAGACCTATCTTGAACCATATTCATTTGGATGGCCTCTATTATAAGAGTTATATAGATAGATATAGATATAGATATAGATATAGATATAGATATATATATATATATATATATATATATATATATATATATATATATATATATATATATATATATATATATATATATATAATAGTTAATGTTATTCCAACATCTAGTGATTTGTTAACAACGATTATGAACACCATACTCTTTGACAATTCTTAATATCATAGATCCCGATTCACTTGTATTTAAGTTGTTTTGCCCTTTTTTTGGTTTTGGGTATTTGCTTTGATACAGATTGCACAACATTTATTAGCCATTGAAAGATGCTCATAGTACACTCATCAATTAACTCCTAGTGATGTATATGGTTTCAGGGATTCCTACTACACGTGATAGTCAAATCATGGGTGGGTGGTACTTAAATGACACATGTACAACCCTGGGCCTTTTTCATCACTCTGTGAACACGGTAACATTATCACACCAAAGTGACCAAACTATCCAAGAACGTCTTACAAGGCCCTCCCTACCAACGCGTCACATGTATCAACCTAAAGGTAGTTGACCCAAAGACTCGTCTTTAATACGAATATTGTCTAGAATTGTCAAAAACATTTTACTATTTCTTTTTTTAACGTCTTAATGTGTCCGGACCACACAAGTCACCGTAGCCCATGAACCCCAATCATAAACACCATATAACTCTTTAACAACTTTTAGCATGCCATTTCACTTAATAGAAAATTACCATCATGCAATCATTGTAATCATCATAAGCACATCATATAATAAAAAACTAGCATACAATCACTTTTTCATCATAAATCAAAATAATCAAGTTGTAGCATCATAAAACTCATCATAACACCTCATCACATAACTGAAAGGTTTTCTGCAACCATGAACTAAATAACCTAAGTTCACATGCAACCTAGAAAAGATCTATGTTTTCTTTCTTTGAACATGTAACTAATTCCTAAAGGCCAAACAAAAATTAACTAAAAGAATAAATCAGAAAAACTAACCTTTAGTTTTAATCTTGAAGCTAAGCAGCACAAGTGTCCTGCCTCAAATGAGATCACACCCAGGGAGCCAGAGGAAGGTCACGAAAATTCCAGAGAGAATAATAGAATGAGCACCAAATAATGAGGTCTAGGGGTCCCTATTTATAGGGAAACAAGAAACCCTAGCCGTCAGCCATTTTCCGGATTATACGTACGCGCGCCGCGGCCTATACATTGGCGCGCCGCGCGCCGCAATTCAACTACTGAATTTGTACGACTTTAATCCCTGACTTCCTGATTAATCTAATTAATGCCACAGAAATTAATCTAATTAATTCCTGATTAATTATTAATCAATCAATATAGTTTCTAATTAATATATTATCACTTTAATATATTAACAAACCATATCTTTTATTTCTATTGATTTATTAATCCCATAATAAACCAACCTTTCTCTCTACCGAACTTTCTACCAAACCTCCAGCTATGAGGGCAACCCAAATGGACTTTGCTTCTATTAATTATGTAAATACAAATTATTAGTCATGGCTTAGACACCTAATCCAACAGTCTCCCACTTGGATAAGTCTATGACTATAATTACCAATTTAACCTCTAATTAATCAGCAAACTGTAGCTTCCTAGAAACTGCTGCCGAACTCTGACCTAGTCAGTTCTGTCCATAGATAAGTGATCAGATGATCCTCCGTCCAACAAGATATTTTCAGACATGAGACATGGATTGAGATCAATCTCTGTCTGACACACTGTTTCCCGATTTCCGATTTTGCTTATGACTTTTAGACTTCTAATTGAACGAATCCATTCAGTCCTGGCTGGCCAGCGCTTCAGTCAACTTCAAAACCATCGAGTGGCCAACAGATATCTGTTTCCCGTCTGGGTCAAGGGACGAATAAGCTTCGACTAATATGTTATATCTTTTACCCGACAAATCACTCACAACAGCACGTTTTATAACACCGAGTTACCGATGCGTTTTCGTACTATCAATGAACAATCGCCTTGCAAATTATAACTCATATCTCTCAACTTTAAGACCATAAGATATTATCGTCTCAACATTGCTCGTGATATAATCCATGAAGCAATCCATTGAGCGCGGGTTTATCCAATACTCAAATCTCCATTTCCAAGTACTCATGAACGTTGCAACAATCTTATTGCTATGTCTAACTCCTTAGACAATCTACAAACCAATTCATGACAGTCTTCCTTCATACTTACTCCCTAAGAGTATGAACGACTGTGGATATTTGAATAATCCAATTATTCAGGAAGTAAACATGCAAAAGTGAAACATAAAATCTGACTGGCAGCTACTCCTGCTTATTACCAAGTCTCCACGAGGTAATCACCAAGTCGGATTTTTCATAACTATTATCGATTTCTTATTCTCTTTTAAGCTTTCAATTCAAGCCTTTTATATCTATGTCTATGACCTTTTACTCTTTCTATGTATCCAAGTGTCTAACACTTATACACTTTATTGCAGATGATCCTATCGGATACTCTTCCGATGATATCTCAATTTGTCATTTTGTCATTCTCTCTCACAACTCCATTCCGGTGATGTGTACCGTGACTGCCCATGGTTCTCGGGTCTTTAGTCTACATGACTTCACCCTAAGACAATTTCGAGGTGTCATGATGTGCCGGTGAACCACACGCGCTCCATCAGAAACTAACGAAATTATTTAACCATGAAGTCCTACAGCACCACGTTCTGGTGTAAACAATTACCGATTTGAAAACCCTTTCAAATCAATCACCCTAATCATTTCCCAATGATTTCTCACGTTTGTTCAAAAATCCATTCAGTATTCTCAGCCAGGCAATATCCTGAATCCAACTTACAATGCTCTAAGCATTAAGTCATCAGGATATGTTCATAACACTTCTGATTTATCCAAGAGGCTCGAGGAACCTAATGTAATATCATTCCAAGCCCTTTCGGAATCCTAAGATTACCAATAATCCTTGTGTCATGATTTCCGGAAACCATTTCCTTTCAGGGACTCTTTCTTATGCATCTTGAATCCCATCAAGATCATATTCTCAACGGCTAAGTCAATATTGTCAGTCTCATCTATCTGATAGATGTCTGTGAACTACGTGAGTATGTTGCACCTTCTTTGTTTCTTTCATGCCAAATCATTACACTTTGTAATGACAGGAAACTCCATTCCTGGGGTTATGCATCTTGAATCTCATCAAGATCATATTGGCAGAATTCTGATCTATCTAATAGATGTTCACAACCACCTGAGTATGTTGTATCTCTTAAATTCTTTCATAGCGAACCGTTTCTTAACACCAAGTCATTACACTTTGTAATGATAAGAGACGTTTCCTAGAACCAGTATGTAACCCACATACAATGATAGCAGATAACAACGATACTCCCACTCGCTTTGACACCGTTATATGACTCTTTCGGACTATTCACAAAATCCAGAACTTATGGCACATTTTGCGAAACCTTTCCGACATATTAAAGGAAATCTTTCAGGCTTTTCACAAAATCCAAACCTTTTGGCCTATTTTGAGAATCCGGATATCCTTTCTTGCGAGATGCCCATGGGACGAATCCCGGGGCCATACTTGTAACGTCCCAATTTTTTTACAAACCATTTATATTACATAAAAGCATATTTTACAGAATACGGTTTACCAAAAACCATTGTCTTTGTTCTTAAATACAACAAGGGGTGTTACAAATACATATCAACAACCATAAAGTTTAAGAGAAAGGATTTAATCAATACCAATACATGATAGCTGTATCCAGCTCCACTCTTTTTCACTCTAGGACTTATTTTACATCTTCAAACTATCTCACAACCTCGCACCTGAACCTGGAATACATGGCATAAAAATAGAATACGTAAGACAAAATGTCTCGTGAGTTACATGAGTTTTAGACTCAAACATTTATTCTCCTTTTTCATCCTTTTATAAAAAAAATTTATAATATAATCATTCGCCAAAACTTTATAGTATTAATATACTATAACTTTTTATCTTTCAAAAAATCATTTTATATCTTTCAAAACTAGCTTCTTTCTTTGACTGGTTTTATAAACTTGCTGGATTTTTATACTTAGGGCTTTAATCACTATAAGTGATACCCCAAGTCTCTACAGCTAGAAAGAACGGATCAATCCTCACAGTAGAAGTGCTGAGGCAGCCTACTTCGCGAAGGGGTTTTCCCCAGTAGACTCCTTACCTAACCCGGGTAGGTGGAACATAGTTCCCTTACTAACATTGCTAGCTACAATACCAGTCAAATATAAAAATACTTTCTGGAAACTGAAACATTACTTGTACACATAATGGCTAAATGCCAAGCTTGAGACTTAAACATGCTTTTACCATAGTCTAGGCTATTGCCAAAATCATACTTTCAAATATAGCAGTTTACTTTCCATATAAGTTAGAAAATATATCATTCTTGCAAATATTGTCACACATAAAAATATTATATGAAATCTGAAAAATACTTACTTACTTGCCATGTATCCCAAAATGGGTAAAAATACTACATGTACTCACCTTATAATTCTTGAAAAGTCGATTAGTCGTCCCTTGGTTCTTTACCCTTTCGATGTCCAATTACTTGACTTGCACCTATATATAGTATATGATATATTAATTTACATTCTAATTGACTCTATAACATATTAGGGTCCTTATTATATCATTAATGGTCAAAACAAGTGTATAACTTTTAAATGCCTAACTTTAATTAACTCGTATATTATACGTATTTTACTACAGTACCCTCGGGAGGTCGTATTCCCCGTTTAACAATTTTCCATGTGTTTTTACACCATTTTAAGCTTATGGTATGAATTATAGACCAATCGGACAAGTCTAGCATCAAGTTCCAAACTCAAAATTTGACAGAATGCCCCCTGGACATGAGCACGACTCGTGCTCTTTTTGTTCTATGGGGAGCACGACTCGTGCTCCTACTGGAACTTTCTTTCTTTGCTGATTTTTGTGCTGCAGGTCCTTTAGTCCGAGAATTAAGTCCTTAATACATAACTTAATCATTTTAATGCCATTTCTAGGCCTTGAATAACAACTTACTTTTAGTTTTAAACCATGGAATCATCAATTCCATTCCTTTGCTTAAAACATTCCCGTAATACCCATTTTAACACCAAAAACCCATTTTAACACCAAAAACCATTTTGATGAATTTTTAAGAATGGAACTGATTTCTTACACCCTTTATGACTCTTTGAACTTACTAATTTGTTTGAAATCAGTTTCAAACTCATAAACCCAATTTCTAGGGTTCTTGAGCTAAAAACCCACTTCTTGAAATTTAACCAAAATCAATGGTTTTATCTTGTTTTCTATGATGTTCTGAACTAGATGGGGTGTATGATTTCATTGCAGTAACTTCATACTCAATTTCAGTTTGAAGATTACCCACCAAATTGAAGAACTAAACTTAGGGTTGATGATTTCTTACCTTAGAAGCTTGGAATCACCAATTCCAAGTGTTGAATTCTTAATTCCTTGCTTCAAGCTCACGAATTTCCCAAGGATCAGTTCTTCAAGCTTTCTCCCGTAGTCTCTAGAGCTCTCTACTGAATTATGATCCTTAATGAGATATTTTTTTTATTTTTATATTTTCCATATTTACAGTTTTGGTCCCTTTAGTTCACTTCCTTGAACTTTGGCCACCAAAAATCAATTATCTTTTCATAGAATCTAATCTTTCACATTTTTAGTCCTAAACTATAATAAATTTTTATAATATTTTCTGCATGTGGTCAAATGACCAATTTACCCTTTTTATGGTAAAATGACTAAATTACACTTACAACCATAACTCTCATAATATTACATATAAAACTTTAAATTACACACATCTTATGTTACATATTTATATTATTAATTTTGGTCGTTTCAATGTACCTTTTGTAATGGCATGCTCTATGTGAGTCCCTATTAGTGTGCCGGTAAACCACACACGCTCCACTAACGACTCACACTATGCTACGCAGGATCCTCTCGGATTTCATCTTCTATTGAGAGTGCTTCATTCGGAATCAATTGCTTGACTCCAAGTGATGACTCAATCAACCAGATGTTCTGTAGGTACATATCTATGTTCCTTCTTTTGATGATTCAATTACTCCCACTGGTTCCTAGACCAGTTGTAAAATCAATCAAACTGTCACATAGACTGTGTTTCGCTCTAAGGTTCTCTTATTTGGCAGCAACCGGGCTCACCAATGCTTCCAGTAGTCGGATTACTTATCCGTACCATCTTTAGTGTTTTACCACTACTCGGTATATCACCCAGATCATAACTCCTTATGACGGTGACAATAACTACTAGTCAAGCGAAGAGAGGGTATGTCAGGTTTAACAGGAATCCAATTCCTGGTCAAGGCCCAGTGGTGACTAAAAGGTTCTTTCACTCGGCTAAACCCTGAACTCATTCAGGATTATTCTTACTCCCACTGTTTCCTTAGAACTTGAGCTCTTTCTAATAGGAGTCTTCTTTCAAAGGATAACCGGAATGGCCAATGAATCGACATTTCTGATTAGTTTCAGGCTTGTCAAGCGATTCGGACGAATGCTACATGACCCTGGACTTTCTATGTACTAGTGGGATGATCCCAGCTTTACATTTCAGATAGTGTCGACATAACCTACTTAGTCTAAGATATGGTCAGAATATGGTTTCTGCGGTCTGACTGGTTGAATATTTAATTCATTGAAATACTAATCGGAAATGTATCTTATACATCGAGGATCAAAACTATTTCGATCAATGCTCCATCATCTTCCCTAAGACACATTATAACCATTAGTGTTCTTGGAAGAGGATAAACTGTGAAACATTTTCTCAGTCTATGTAGTCATTCAGGTTCTGTTGATCTTATACTTCCTTTGAAATCCTTGAACACTTCAAGGTTCCAATCAATCGCTTATTCCGATAAGCGAAGCCATATTTGTCAAACTATTTGGCAAATATTTTGAAGCATAACTAATCGTGTTCTGTTCGAAGATTCGAGCAATACACAGTAACTTATGTGTCTGTCGCTCAAAATCTTAATACCTTTACATCTCCATGTAAATTTATGACTTTGTTAATATTGTTCAAGACATGCAATCATCACCTGACTCCAAGTCAACTGATTCCAAAATCCTATCCATTGGATCTTTGGGCGATTCCTTTCTTGCCACAATTAATTTTATTAAGCACTCAATTCATCATGTGACTCTAAGTCAAATGATTCCAAAGTCCTGTCCAACTGTACCTTTGGTTGAAGTGATTCTCATAAAATTCACTTTAACAATCATAAAGAACACAATTTACAAATCCAATCCCATTGGATGTATCAACATTCAAGTTATTACTATTTACGTCATCAACACATTCACACAACATTTTGAGGATAATTAAAACAATCATGTTTCAAAAAAAATATTTCATTAAACCAGAATTATCCTCAAAACAATGTACTATGCGAATCCATGTCGTATATACCTATAAACTAATAACAAGAACAAATATCTAGCTAAACTCAAAAACCGCACGAGCTCCAGATCCAATCCGAATATGCTCCTGTGCGACACCATCCCGCATCCTCCAGAGTTCGTGCATACAGAGCAAATGTGTGAAACACATCCTGTATCAAGGAAATGAGGATCAGGTGTTCTGAATTCTAAGATATTTATGAGTTTACCAAACGGTTTGGCTTTGGAGCATTTTTCCAATCTTTCCGTGACTGTGTCCCACCTTGTGGATTCCCAGTTTGAAACATCGAACAATCGGTCCAGACGATCTGGATCATTTCTTGATGCACCTTAATACTGGACTTAATCCTGAAACAGCTGAATCAATAGAACTATGCTTCTCCATGAACGACTCATTTAGAGTCGACATTGAATGCATTTCCATGATTGTCTTATCCGGTTACCCTTCCTGTTCATCTGGATGAACGGATCAGCGAGTCGAGCTAATGCTTAACTCCTGATCACAAGGGGAAACCAGTTTTATACTGTTCGCCTATGTATCCCTCAAACTTGGGAACATGCAAACTGGTGCTGCTTCATTCTAGCTTGCAACTTCAAGCTCTTTGAAGATCCTAGTTCGTTCTCCTTTTTCAACCAGTTCTCGGAACCTTTCCTCAACTAGCTGTGCTAACTTATCTGACCCCAGGAATTCTAAATCCCTACGGAACTCGGGGTCAATGATCAATAGCATAAGGCAACGAACTTCCTTAGACTCAATAGTCAAGGAGTCATGCTCATCACAAGCTGCTGTGTGATGTCATGTATGAGAGCGGACACTCAGTCGGATATGGTTTGCCAGCAAAACTAAGAACTATTCTCTAATTTCAAAACCATATCACATAGTTCAAGCCAGTCAGCCTTACTATATTTAACAGGTGCTTTCTGGAGCTCTCAGAAATGGGTGAAGGAGGGGAAGGAGGAGAATGACACTTTCTTCAGACATATATAAAATTTGAATTTATTCGTTTACTTCATCCTTTTAAATAATTACCCAATATACATTATTTAACAAGGCTAGGATCCAAAATACCCCAACTATGCTGTGAAGAGGGATGCCGTAGTCACAACACAGTGGTCATTAAGGTAGATAACTTTTATCAATTTCAGTCTTATGAAATTCCTAGATATGTGAGATTCATTGAACTGTTCAATGGCATGTTTAATCTCGGATATGCCCCACCGTTTGTGACTGGGATGCCGAGAATCACAAACCGGGTGTGAATAACCATGCAAATTAGCTTGGTACTCTCGGGGTCCATTATCATCTCAAATTGATGTGCCGGTTAACCACACACGCTCCATCAACAATGATAACACCCGAGAAACCCATTGCCACTCTTTATGAACCCCCATTGGTGTGCCGGTAACCCGCACACGCTCCACCAACGTTTCATAAAGTGCAATGTGCAATTTCATGGGTTAGCATCAAAATCACATTTTTTCTAAAGTAACTAGATTGGGAATTCTTGTACGGGTTCTAGTACTTTGATCATTATACTTTTAATGATTAAGCGGTCCTATCAAAACTGTTCGGCTAACGACCCTCCACTGATCAGGCGAGCGGTGGGTGAGAGTGAACACCCATTAGACTACCATTTTATAGGCAGTCTCCTTATACCCACTTTATAGACCAGCTTCGTGAATGAGGCCTACTAATGATTTGACTAACCAATTTATCTCATACATATAGTATTAACCTTTAATAATATATATAAGATGTATTTTAAAATTTTTAAAATATTCCTGGTTTATCTTTTAATTTCCTGAAATTTAACTATTAAATTTCAAATTAAATTAAACCTTTAATTAGATTTAATTTATCTTTTAATTAAACTATTAATTAAATTAATTAAATCTAGATATTTTAAACCTTTTAAAATATTTTAGGATTTATCCTTTAATTTTCGAAATTTAACCATTAAATCAAAATTAAATTAAATCACTTGAATTATCTTTTAATTAAACAATTAATTAAATTAATTCAAATGTAGGTAGGTTTTTCCAAATTAATCAAATCAATTTAAACCTATCTTAAACCCCTAATTATCGAATTCAAACAAACTGGGTTTAAGGTTATCCATTTAATTAACCAATTAAAGTTACCAAAAATAGAAAACCTCCTAAAACCCTAACGAGGAAAATCGAAAAAGAATGGGGGAGGGGCTAGGGTTTCAAAAACCCTAAACCCCAAAAACGAAATTAGGCCCAAAAGATTTATAAACAATTAACCCTAATTAGGAAAACTATTACAGTCATTCAATAAGAAAACAACCAATTGCTCTGATACCACTGAAAGGTTTTCTGCAACCATGAACTAAATAACCTAAGTTCACATGCAACCTAGAAAAGATATATGTTTTCTTTCTTTGAACATGTAACTAATTCCTAAAGGCCAAACAAAAATTAACTAAAAGAATAAATCAGAAAAACTAACCTTTAGTTTTAATCTTGAAGCTAAGCAGCACAAGTGTCCTGCCTCAATTGAGATCACACCCAGGGAGCCAGAGGAAGGTCACGAAAATTCCAGAGAGAATAATAGAATGAGCACCAAATAATGAGGTCTAGGGGTCCCTATTTATAGGGAAACAAGAAACCCTAGCCGTCAGCCATTTTCCGGATTATACGTACGCGC